>OY735207.1:20377772-20407772 GCA_963457665.1 Thysanoteuthis rhombus | reverse complement strand
TTTGCACAAGCAAACTGAATACTTCTGGTAATAGGAGAAAAATTCAAGATTCAACACTGACTATAACACCGAATCTCTCTCAACCCAAGAATTTGTTTGGGGAAGTTCTAGCACTCTATCTATGTGTCGTGCTTAAAAAACGAAGGAAGAGATTGAATGAAGCTATTACTACATGTATAATGTAGATATACTATTGAGAACCATATAAAAATACCTTGTTAATGGTTCCGGATAAGAAATTCAGAGTAGACTTTTATACTAAAGAAGAATACTGAGAATCAGGACGAAAGGGTTTTGTCAGTCGTTAAAAATAAATGCAAACGTAATTCGCTCAATAAGTGTTTTTTGTATAATGCAAATTTATCGAACATTATTCTAATAGGAAGATGTATTGAACATTATTCTATTATGAAAATATATTGAACATTATTTTACAATGAAAAAGTATTGAATTCACTTCAAAAATTCATCAAACGTTTTTTTACAACGAAAATGCGTTACAAATTTGTTTTTTCCTGCTGATATGCATTTAACTCTTTTTTCATTAGATATGCATTATAAAGTATGAAAACAGTTTTGCCAATCATTACGAATCAATACGAATGTTATTTGGAGAATGGGGCTCATTACATGAATAATATCCTTTTCTTGACAGTAATTGTATATATGAGTTAAAATCTTCCATGCGAAGGTGAAATGCCTATTTGACAATATTCCCTATTAAAATTGGCGTACGTCTTATTTACCTATGCATCCTATCTGCCGTCGAATAATGTAGTTGAAATAATAATACTCGTTGAACGTTTGAAAAGACATTCAGGGGAAAGCTTTTTCAATGGCCGATTCACTAATTCAATATACGTTGAAAAATATTATGGGCGTTGTTGTACTTCGTCTCTTCCATGCATTGCATCTGGAGGAGGCGAACTAATGGTAAAAATCCTACGACTAGGACGCCCCACGAAAATAAACGAACAAATAAAGCATACAAAAAAGAAAGAAAGAAAAAATCCCTTCAGAAAGAGCCTTCATTTTTCTTCGTAAATCATTCTACAATTTTCAATTTTTCTTTTTTCAATTCAGTTTTCGAATGGTTATAGTCATCAATATTCAACTGGCGAAAAATGGTGTTTTATTTAGATAGACGAGTTTCCTTGTTATGGAGAAAGAAGGGATTGGTGTGTGGAGAGAAGATTTTTGCATGTAGGTTCTATAATACTGCTCTCACTACACAAATAAATAGGTATTTTTCAGGGGGGATGGGATTTCGAGAAATGTCGCGAAAATTCCAGTCATCCCTTGGTTTCAACTCGACATTCTCTTTTACGCCTTTCAAAACAAAATGAGTTCCAATCGAAAATGGTTTCTGACAAGCTCGCATCGCTCGTCTCTACTTCTACGAAAGGATTTGGCGAAAGATGTTCATTAGGGTTGCCTTTGACTAAGGTTATTCGTGGACAGTTAGGTACGAAAAGGCTGCCATTTCAGTGATTAATATTGCTTTGACTGGTTGTTCCTGTATAAGTCGTTAACATAGACTTCTGGGATGTAAGGATGTGAACGAGAATCAAATCATTGAAATCAGTTGGGTTATTTCTTCCGATAATCGAGAATGATGAATGAAGTTACTGTTTCAGTTTCATAGTCAACTATAAAAAAAACGCCTTTGAAAAGAAGAACTGTTAACTCCAACAGAATACACAATAAACTATATCAACCTCAACAACATACTACAAGTAATAATAATAAAAAAAATAATAATATATAAAATTAAAATTATATGATAATATATATATATACATATACATATATATATATATATATATATATCATATTATATATATATATATACATATATATATATATATATATATATATATATATATATATATATACACGTATATATAATATATACATACATACATGATATATATATATTATTTAATAAGAAATGCATACGATAAACTATGTATATCACAAATGAATATATACAGACATAACTAATTTTATACATACAAAAAATTCTATATGTTTTTATATACATCATTTAGACACACATTTTCATAAATGTGAATATATATATATATATATATATATATATATATATGTGTGTGTGTGTGTGTGTGTGTGTGTGTGTGTGTGTGAACTCTTCAATCATATGTTTATTTTGATTCAGTCTTATTTCTCAAGTTCAAGTTCAATTATATCAACAAGACAAAAACAGACCAACTACGGAAAAGAAAAAAAATGAATTCAGATATTTCTCGAAAACCCAGGATATAATTCTACTTGGAAATTTAGAAGAAAAAAAAAATCTTCCAGGGTTCCATCTCCATATTTTTCCAACGGTACTGGGTTTCAAGGCCACGAGCGTGTGATAACAAAAAACAAAAGAACTTTTTTCTTTTAATGGGAAGAGGGAGGGCTCTCGTCCGATCATTCCAAACCCAATTCGACACCCACCAGAAGGCCGCAGAGTACAACATCCGAAACGTCGTGCTCAGAAGATGAACAAAGACAAGGACAAAAGTCCGTAAATAAATCTATACATAGAAGATTTATTCCAAGTTTGGTTCGGGCAATTGATATTGCTCTCTGTATTGGTTGATGTTTTCTGATCTATCACTTCTACAACCTTCTCCAGGTGCATATTTCGTCAGGAAAGGGAGAACATACTAATTAAACACATGAAGAAGGCTGTAGAATAGATCGGAGGAAATGATGTGATAACAATATCAGCAACACGAATACTGAGTTCAATTGTTTCTTCAAGTTATAGACAACACGAAATTTAGTGAATACGCCTACTTACGGCACTATGTAAGGACGTGAGTATTTAAATGGTTAAGTTCATTTTTATATTCCCGCGAGACCACTATCGGAGTTCAGTTCGCAGCAATAGCATATGAAGATTTCAGCGTATTATTTCAAAATCTTTCTGGATCATTCACTTTACTTGCAGACAAGTTTCTGTATATGGGGCATAAGACAGTGAAAGGGTGATAAAGGTCATATCGTTTGCAATTATTGGTTTCTCATTGTTAATGCTCTCCGTATAAAATTCACCCGTCATAACAGCGAATTCGAAATAACAGCACTCTTTGGGTTCCTATGCCGCCTGTAACTGCAGAGGAAATTCTCCAAGGAATAATATTAAAAAAATGAAACACTTTTGTGAATAGAATCGAAAAAAAGTTTTTTTTTTTTCTAATATTAGAAAGAGGTGCAAGGGAAATAACTTCACTCAGAAATAACTCCCTTGAATAACTTCATGACTTGGCTCGAATGAATTCAAGAGTTAAATCCGTGAAAGTTCCGCAATGACGGGAGTCTTCTGTTGATCCAATTGATAACTAAAAATTGGTGTAATACATTTACTGTGAGACATACGTCGAACTAGCTAACTTGTTTGAAGTTCATGGCAATTTCTTTTCGAAGTGTTGAAAAGCCTAGCAAATTAAAAAAAAAAAACGCCATTTCCAAAAAAAAAATTGATTAACGTATGACCTTCGAAAAATCCGACGCTTAGATGTATATTTCGGTAGATCACGAAATTTATCAAACTTCTATTAGACAGGTTACAAGCACGGCTGCCGCTTTTGCTTCTATCGAATCGAATCGTTACTTTCGATACATATTAGGTACTACATTCTGAAAATTTGGAACGTTTTTGAAATTTCCTTTCAAAACAATGTTGTATACATTAGTAATTTATATAATAGTTAAGTGCAAAGCACTTATGAACTTCACGAATGTTTAGAAGTAGGTAAGGAAATACTCCTGTTTAGCATTTAGAAAATGTTACTCAAGGAACAACGTGGTCTATCGCTCCATTTACGAACATGATATAAGAATAGCATTCCAAGTATGTTGAAAGAGTTAACATTACCAGAAGTCTTTTTAGTGCTTGAGTCAAATTTGACCAATTTCTTTTATACTATTAGCATTTAACGTGTCTTTCTTTTCTTTTCTTTTTTCTTTTGATACTTACATGGACAATTAGGTGCGTTTTCGTCCAAGTTTTTGGTTTAGTAGCAAAAAACTCACAAGTATAAAGCCACCTAGCTCTATATTCAACTTGTACGCCGGAGAAAACCTTCTAGATTTTTCTAGTATAACTATGAATTTCAGCAGTGCCTGATCGTGTTTCGACATGGCCAGGATTCATCAGATGGATGCGCTTTTTTTCGTCTCTATCGAGGCATGTGGTGTCAGAAACGGCATCCTCTTTATTCATTACGTGTTCACCTTTCGTAATTTTATGAGTTTCGAAATAATAGTTCAAAATTCCTGGCCCTTCCCGTATTTCCCGTAAACCTTAGTTATCGAATCGTACCGGATTATCCCAGACCAATAGAGGTTACAAAATAATGATAATCCAATATTACACCTCTGACCCACTAATTAGGCTCATATATTTCAAGCATTAGGACCGTTAAAAACTTACGAAAGAAACAGTGCCAAGTGATTAATTATCAATCGAAGACTGTATCCGTGTGAACTATAACAACAAACTGCTATGTCTGTTGTTATTATTATTGATTACCTGTGCTATCTGTCTAAAATCGTGCGGTCTACTACTACTATAAATTGCTGCGTTTTCTCGCGTCTAGGACAATCCAACCTCGAAGACGCACCCCAATATCGAATTGAAAAAGAAAAAAAAAATTAAAAATATGATATAGAAATAAGGTCTCAGCACTTACGTTTCATGGGTAGCTTAGCGATGTAGATGCTCTTGACCACTTACGGTATGCATTTTTTTTTTTTTTTTTTGTATTCCATTTTCTTTTATAATACGGAGATACAATCAAAACAGATGGTGGGTGAACGTCTGATAATGATAGTCTTGTTATTATAAGCTTTACTGGGTAAAACCCTTTCAACACAGTTTTTACTTCTTTCGTCACTCGATAATGTTTATGGTTACTTTCAAAGACAAGGTCCTTTGAGAACAGTAAAAATACCGATAAAATTGACATGCAACATCTAAATTAGTACTAGTCCGTTGGATCATCTACCGTTGAATATACCGATACAGGAATGATAACGTTTATTTCTTCCATCTTCATCTTCATCTTCATTTGCTATTTTATGCAAAGTGCAATTTATTGACTTCAGTCGAAGATCATACACAAGAACTCAAATTACTGTCTTGCATAGATTACCTTCCTCCGTGGTTAGGATAAACATATGTGGGAAACAACCTTCGACCTGTAAGATGCAGGGTAAATTTTCCAGACACATTTTTTGGGGAAAAGAATCACGTCTTCGACGCGGGGAAATACGGCGATTCAAGACTTCAGTCTCGTGAAAGAGGAGTTATTAATGAATGGCTGTCAAAGTGAAGGTTCTTTTTCATTCAAGCCTAAGCACTCTCTTCCATTCTCATTCCCTGCTAATGACATCGCAAGGGTATTTGGGAAGGAGAAGAGAAAAGGGCAACAGATGTAAGGAGAAAGAATGATAATCAAAAGACGTGACTGCAGAACATGCGAGCAAGCAGAAAACTAGTATAGCTAGCTGGAACCCCACAGATGATGCGACTAAGATTTCATTATCTGATACCATCATTTTTCCTTCAATCCTAGTATCTTCTCAATTCTCTCCCTTATCCCTTACAATCTCCATTTCCCACCCGTGTTTTTAATCATATGTTATACTTAAAAGGATTAATTTCATATACAGAATGAAAAAGAATAAGGAATGTTTCATCCTATTTTCTGTCTTTCTTATGCTTTATTTCTCCGTAAAGAATTTCCAAATATCAGAATTTTAACGTATCGCAATTCTTTACGCTTCCATCCTTACCTATCTCTCGATATCACGCTCATTTCATCTTGATAACCAGCCAGCAAGCCTGTCTCTGTCTGTCTCCATTTTGGCCTCATCCCTCCGTACTCTAAATATGAGTAAACGTATATTCGTGTTTTTCCTATCGCCTGGTTCTCTTCCCGTTTTTCTCTACTCTTCTTACTTCTTACTTCGTCTCTGCGTTTACTCCCTATTCCACAACCCTGCCTTTGCAGATTCCTTCTTGCAGAATGCTATTGGGTAGGTTTCTCGGTCAGAAATTGTGACCGATTCCAGCACAGGAAGACCAAAGGTTGGGCAGAGACAGAACTCAGATTCCTCAGTAAAAAATGAAATGACGGTTGTACATACGAACTAGCAGAATAACAATATATATTCTCTGCAATGTATCCAAATATTGAAAGCATATTATGAATACAAATTGACTAAATTATATACCGTATATTACAAGAGACATTCAATGGTTGCTTTCTGCAGTGCGATTGTTAGCAAGCTCATCTCGTGTACTAATCGTTAGTGCAGTGAGATCGATCCCTACAGGAGTATCTGTTTCTAAAAATTCAGCTGCAAAATGGATATAAAATTTTTTGAAAAAAAATAAGAGATAGTCTTCTATTCCATTTTATTGCTTTTCATCACACCGCTATAGGTCGTTACATTCTACGACCTCCGTGAAAGTAAGTAGCCAAAATCGGATATCAAGAAGTAACATCAAACTTGAATTAGCATCCTGGGCACCATGATGATTATGATGATGATGTCCGTCGATTGTCTGGCATTCTTGCAACTTGACCAGCCCATTGCCATTTGAGTTTTTTAAATAGATTCTATGATGTCTCTGACTCCTGTTTTATCCGTATTATATTGTGCTGCTATGATCTCTCCCAGTGAAGATGAGCATGATTTTAGTGCACGTTGCATGGATCTCAGTTCGTAGGTCTGTCTCTGGGTTAGGTTCCATGTTTTAGGTAGCTTATTCGATTTGGGAGTCTAGCGGCAAGACAAAGCCAAATCTATATTTTAACGACCCCTTTTTTTTTTCGATCATTTACAGCAATTTTTTTTGGGGGGGGGTTACTATACAGTGGTAATTTTTCATGATCAAATCTGACTCGTTTTTCTTTCATCTTCCTTGTTTTCTTCATCACAACGATCAAGGCAGCTACGTGACTGTAGACTGAGCTTAGTCGGGCCGTTAATCCGAATCGGTCCAGGCGACAACCACGAGAGACGTTCTCTCAGGATATGGGATGCGAGTTTGTGCGGTCAGAGGTTACTTCTTCATTTCTGATAAACGCTATTTACTCAAACGTTGAGATAAAAAGCCACTATGTCCCTGGTATCACATAACCAAGTATGACCAGTTGCATACAACTTGGAGAGAAGACGGAAATCATTAAGTGATTCACTTGCATCGAGAAATGCCTATACCCTCGATATTACGAAATTCTGCTTTAACGAACTCGCGGATCCATCCAAACGGAGTTCGATAAATGCGGCGAATACGTAGACCGTTCAAAAGCGCACATTAATTTTTATATACAACAAGAGGAAAATATATATCCCTCCAGGTGGTTATTCCCAGCTATAAGGAACCTACGATCATAATACATGAAATAATTTCTTAACCAAAGGTTTTATGGTCGCAGGCTCCAAATAGCTGGGAATAACCTTCAGGAGACGAATTTTTTTCCGGCTATTAATAGAATTCGATGATGAATTCGAGTAAATAGTTGGCTCTCCGTGCAGAACGTTCACTTCTGTGTATCATTAAATAACCCAACGAAGAGAAATATAAAATTGAATTCACTCCCAAGTTTTACTTACTGCAGATACATTGAAAAGGATAAAATTTTAAAAAGATAGTGGTTCTCTCAGTGACTTATTTTATTCACAGAAAGTCGTAATCAAGAGTCGGTTTAAATTCATTTCTGTGTTCATTAATGGCAGTCATCCTAATATTTGAATAACAAAATAAATTATTGTGCCTCATGAAAGTAAATAAATAGTATTAGAGAGTAATTCAATTCTGGTCAATCATTTGTTTAGTTCATATCACAGTTTTCGTAGAGAAAGCTTCTTTAATTACTCTTTTCATATATAGATATGAAAAGATATAAATATAAAAAACAACGTCGTACCCCAATCGAAATAAATGAAGTGTACGTAAATATCAATAACAATTGCTCAGTTTTAGTCACGTGAACAATTAACAAAAACGATAGCTGCTTGAGCCATCCGTACTTCACATTCTGAAGATAACTTTTTGGGAAACTTTTGAAATGCTTTTCTTGGTTTGATAAATCACAATTTTTGAAAAATTCTTGTCTAAAGCCATGTAAAGTGAAGTATCTAAAGCCAACATTTACTAAGAAACTTTTCATTTATGTAAAAAAAATATTTCATAAAACAGTACATAGCTCTACTCATTTGTGCGAGGAAGTTAAGTCCAATATACAACAAGGGGGAACCGAGCTACTTTCAGGGTTTACTGAGTATATATATATATATATATATATATATATATATATATATATATATATATATATATATATATATATATAGTAGAAGTATTACGTATCATATCATTTATAGTAGTAGTATTCGCCTGCAGAAGCCCAACGAGTGCAGAAACGTTTTTGTAGCGAATCTACTTTCAACGAAATGGATCGATCACATATCAGACATTGCTTTATATTACATTATATTATGCAATATGTACCATATATGTGTATACATATATATAGTGCGCTACACAAACACGTTCATGTTTCTGTCCTGTTCAGGCTTCTTCAGGCGAATGATACAGTTCATTTCAGATTCCTACATATATCTATATCCTTTTGAGGGGGTCTATCATTTTAGCTGGGGGAATTTATTGGGAGGATCTAGTGGTTGTTCATTGCCTGATATTTTTTTTTCTTCTATTTCATTTAGTGAGGATGTTGTGCTTGTCAGTAGTTATAAATTATAAATTAGGAGAATGTGATAGAAGCATTTTCGTTATCAGTATGTAGTTGAACCATCAGTTCTTTATGGTATTTAAATGTTAAATACATCGACCACTTCATGAAACAAACCGGATATAGTATTATATTATATTATATTATATTATATTCCATAATTGCAATATATATATATATATATATATATATATATATATATATATATATATACATATATATATATATATATATATATATATATATATATATATATATATATATATATATATATATATATATATATATATATATATATATTTGTGTCTGTGTGTACCAGTAGAAAGTGGAAGCATACATCCATCTATGGATATATCCAATGTATTTAAAGAATATCATCAATATCCCTCTATATTTGTAATACATACTTCGTATATATGAGTGGCAGACTGCACTCAAATCCTTGACTTATCTTGTATGTGTTCATGTGAAATCGTAATAGAGTGTATTCATCTTCATTACAAATGAAGTTTAAAAGGTTTCAACATATGATGATTTTTCAGATAAGTATGCATCTATCAACTAATTGAATGTTCGGACACTAATCAATATATCATTACTGAAGATTGTTGAGCCTCATAAATCCGTCCAGCTAAGGACCCGACAGGTGCCAAAAAATTACGCATATTCTGCGATGTATTAGTGATGACGACACTACTTATATAGGTCTAACCATGGTTCAAATAGATAAATAGATATTGAAGAAGATTTCCTCGGCGAAACATGGAAAATTGTTCTTCAAAATAATCTTTGCTCTTTTCTTATTAATCAAGTACTGAAATTCTTGAAATTCAATAATTAGATTTATGATAGAATTTTTCAAATCGAAGTCAATTGTTTTCGCTTAAAAAATCCAGTTACAAAATATTACTATTATACATATTTTTCTACAGGTAAACGAATTTTCAAACGATTTAGAATGTACTCAAGTAAGTTTATCATAAAAATTTCCTTTCATTTTTTCCATTTGCCAGCATGAAATTCAATTTCATATATAATGCTCCTCTCAAGTAGGTATGTACCAAAAAAACTACATTTTCAAACGTTTAAGAATAATTTTAGATATTTTCTTCAATTTAGGCTCTAATTGCCACAAAATTGGTCGTAAAATAAAAGCTACTTTTGAGTACCTAAATTACGTTTCAGAGTGATTTGATCACATCTCAATTTTAGGTATTCAAAATTAATTTAGATTACACTATAATTGATATCAGCCGACAGAAAAGATTCAAACTCTCCAACAAAAATCCATCAAAAAACAAAGTATCGTTTGTAGAAATGGAATCTTAGGAAATAAATAATCAAATGATTACTCGATTGGATTGAGAAAGAGAAAAAACATAGGTCAATTTTTCATTCAAAATATATGAAAACATACATCTCTTAATAATACGTTATATTCGGATAACAGCTTTTTATTCATCAACTAGTTTAAAACAGCGATTGAAATCCAACGTTCGATGAACACGCAAAAAATGTTCGTCCAGACAAAATTTGAATAGGTTAAAAGCGTTCATAAGAAAGGAAGGATAGAGAAAGTGAGATAAGACAGTTACATGATATAATTTTTTTCTTTCAAAAATACATTCTAGAGATAAGAAAGAGGCCACGTAGGAAAAGAAGCAAAAATATTTTTCAAACATTTCATATTGTAAGTGTGAACTTATGGAAGAGTATCAAAAACATTTCAAAACATCTCATCTTGTAAGTGTGAACTTGAAGGGAGCACGAATTGGTGCTCACTTTGTGTTTTATTTCAGATGTTTTCGTTTTTTCAATCTCAACATTTTCGCTTAGCTCTCTTTTTTAATCAATTAGAAACAAATAATTCTATTAGAGAAACGAACGTTGCCAAATGTTATCAAGAATTGTGTAGACAACGTCACCGGTTTTGTCGAGTTTTTCTCTTCTATCGTTCTTTTTATCACAATATATAATCCCTTAGATAAATCATAGTTCAAAGAATAGGGCTATGTCTAAAATTATGTCCAAGATTTCAAGAAAAAATGTCCAAAAATATGTACAAAATAGAAAAAATATGTATCATCATATTCCTACCAATGCCCATGAAATTGGAAAGATATGTATAGTCGGTCAAGTCCGTCTGTCAGTCTGTCCATACGATATCTCCATCAGTTCTCAATTAAAAATTGTGGGAGGGTGGGAAATGGGGGTGAGGATTGGTAGGATTTAGTGACGGATCCAGAAATATTCTTTAGATTAAGAGATATTTTCCCATTCTTTTTTCATACATTTTACGCATTCGCCCATGACGATCTTGTTTATTCTGTATCTCCAGAGGTTATCAATTATTTTCAATAAAACTAAGGCGAGAAATGATCGAACTTAAGGAGTTGATTCAACGACCTGATTGAAATAGAGAGATGTTCTTATTATTCAACATGAGAAGAGTTTGAAAACTAACAGCACACGAAAATGCTTACTACAAAGGGAAGTAATGCCTTGTAAGAGTTGCATTCTCTCCCCTGTTTCCAGAAGTAGAGGTATGCGGTATTTGAGTGCTTTCTTTCGTGTATCATTTATATTGCAAAAAAGCTTTTCATGAAGAAATCGAAAAATAGATAGCTGTAATAATCTTCTGGAGGTTATTTCTTCAAACGATAAATCGAGGTTCACAACTGAATGGGATACCTATTACTAATACTTGCTAAGTTCCAATAAAAGACAGTCTAGCTGCCCACCTCTGGATTCCAATATCCAACCTGTCTTGACAATTTCTGCAAACAAGGGAACTAAAACATTCAACTCATGAAACGGCACACTTAGAAAATTGATCGATCAATAAAATAGGCATTGTAGATCCTTATTTTTCAAAATTATAACAACGGATAGAAACCACTCTCCCATACATAACTTACTCCCCAGGCAATAGTAATAGTAAAAACACCCATTGTCAACTTTTCAATACTTTTCCAAGTTAATCATCTCAAAAGATTTCAGAAGTATAAGACGCTACGCTATTTCGGATTTTGAACATCTAGCTCTAGAATGTATATGAGGCTGAGTCCAGTTCTTTCATCGATTTATGATGTCCAAGAAGCCGAATCAGTGTAATCAAGATTATTGAATTTAGGTACCTTTAAAATGTGCTATCATGAAGAATACAAAGCGGAAGAAAATCCAGGTTATTGGCAAGTGAATAATAATAGTGTGGGGTCAGCGTTCATGCTCACTCCTAATTTGTTCGGTATTTAAAAATCCAATTTTGACCTCAAAGTAACCGATACGGTGCTTTGTAGCCAGAGTAAATCTAAGTTCCCCTTAATAGTTGATTTGTCGTATAAGTTAACGATTTAAATACAATTTCATAGAGTAGTTCACCTTATTTGTTCAACTGCAAATGAGAGAGAGAGGATTGTGTACATTAGTAAGTCCATAGCCTTCTCAACATAATCTCCCTTTTTATACTTGATCCAGGGGTTAATATCAATCACAGTGAAATCAAATATACAGTGAAAATTCCACAAAAATATTTCACAATCCACCATCGTGTATATATATATATATATATATATATATATATATATATATATATATATATATATATATATATATATATATATATATATGCGCATGCACGTGTGTGTGAGTAGAATAAAAAGATATACACAATTTTCCGTGATTCCTATATTCCAAGAGTGCTCAATACTTCCTGTTGAATCTTTCTGAAAATCTTGCCTAGTGAAACAACAATCAAGCATTGTTATAGCCTAAATTCCTATGAATATTTTCTCTTCTTCTCAACATCAATATATATATATATATATATATATATATATATATATATATATATATATATATTTGTGTGTGTGCGCACGCGCATAACGTCTTCCTTATCACGAAGCAGAAATATCGAATGAATATTTATCCCAAGTTACTTGGTAGTAAGTTTAGTTCAGTGAGTAAGCAAGTTATACTCTTGATCTTCAGTTTATGCCTAGTATATTGCATAAATTACATTATCTCATTCTATTTGCCCCAAGTCTATTGGTTGTATAAAATGATTCTGATCGAAAATTAAGAAATAAGGATGTTCTCTGTTATTGTGCGATGGGGATGTGAATGAACAACGAAATATCAAAAAAATAATCAGGACTCATGTTTTATATGGTTAACACCAAAGTTTTTGTCGGCGATACTCTCTGAACCTATCCAACTATATAGATACGATATTGTCACTTTTGTGCAGATGTCTGTTCATCTATTACGATATTCCAAACCGATACGTAAAATCGCTTCATTTGACTTCCACCTTAGTAGACTGCTGACATAATATATGAGCCAACGAGAGAGAGAGAGAGAGAGAGAGAGAGAGAGAGAGAGAGAGAGAGAATGGATCAGGATTTTGAGCCTCAAGTATTCAGTCGCAATGGGTAGGGGGCAAATATCAAAGTGGCTGAAGTCATTGGACAGACAGAAAAAAAAAAAAAAAAAAAAGACGAAAATATGTCACCGAAAATCGTAGATCACTTTCACAAGCAAGATCGCCAATTGATTGAGAAGGTAACAACGGGTTATGATAATGGAATGTCCATCATTTCAATAAACTCCATCAAGTAAAATCCAGTTATTATTTTCACGCGAGTACAATTCGACCTCCATTTTTCAAGGCTAAAAAATCAGTAATACGTTTTCATCTCCTTATCGCTGCAAATTAAAAAATACGAACGCATGAACATTAAAACTAAAGCACCAACACTGAAACTGACATGGTTTCTGTTTTTTTGTTTCGTTTTTTTTTGTTTTGTTATTTTTGTTTGTTTGTTTGCTTTTGTTTTTTTTTTGCTCATTAACTTCTGGTTTGGATTCACTTCAACATACTAATTCTGTGTAAACGTTTTTTTCCTTTCTTTACAAAAATGAAGCAAAAACGTCACCCGTCATTTTTGACGGGTTCTATGCTAGTAAAAGCTGACAGATATTACTTCCTATACAAAACAGAACAACCATTTTATGCTTGGCACAGTTACATGACTAATAAGATTTTGTTTACTATTATTCAAGGAATTCATTGGGTCGGGGACCAAAATGCTTGGAATAGAACTACTGTCTACACACAAAAGAATAGTTTCAAGAGTTTTGTGGCCTTGTATTAAACTGTGTCAAACTTATAAATAAATGTCTATGAAGCTTCATAAATACAGAACGAATCCAGTTTGAAATCAAATATTAGTAATTTTTTCAGTGAATATCATTTTAAAACCCCCTTGTATCTCGAGAACTTAACCCTTCCATAATACTAGTTTATCCACGCCGTTTAGAACGCCGGCAGTATCCAATTGAATTTGCCATGTCATTGTACTTGAAAAATATCAGAAACAATAAGTCCCTCTGCATTTCCTAGTTCATGTTCAACCAGGATGAACCTGCATTTCTCATGAATTAATATATATATATATATATATATATATATCTACATATGTGTGTGTATATATATATATATATATATATATATATATATATATATATATATATATATATATATATATATATATATTGCGTGTTCCATTACGTGGCGTATGGTGGAAGTACATGGCATTCACGATTTCTCTTTCAAATTGTTATGATAGTCAGTATGCTGACCAAAATCCGAAAAGAAAAATAATTTCGATTGAACTTCTAGAAAAGAAATCCAAAGAATTTTGTTCTTTCGAATATCCGACATGAATGTCTCTCCCTTTTTCAGAATCTTCATGGTTTACATAATCATCTAATACCCAAGCGCACTTCAAGGGCTCAATTTGAAGCGAGTTCTAACTAGTAATTATCATAAGGATTTTATTCTAAATTTCTGTCTTATTGAAATTAAAAACTGCCACTAATTCTCCTCCAAATAAGACCTTAGCAGAGACGTAACGTAAAGCCCCAACAGCTTCTTCAACAGAAGTTCATTTTCAATATCATTAATCGTGCAACAACAAGGAAGAATATATTTATACATAGATAGATTGCATGAATGATAATTCAATCGTCAAAGTTACTTTTCGACATTTTTTTCCAGATCTCACTAGATGCTGGAAGGCCCCCCTCACAAGGATTCAAGCCCCTCGGACCTCAGATTTCTGGATACGCGACTCTGCCTCTAAATAAATATTCATATTCACGTTTTGATATAAAGACTATCAATTCCTTTTTAAATGTCTCTTTCTGTGGAAGGAATTGAATTTCGGATAAACGAGTATATTGCTATTTACCCGAATCCCCACGAGAGAGATGTGTCCGTCTATCTCTCGACTAAAACTATCTTGTGTGTTTTCAGGGCTGTATACTTGGTATTAAATGAGTTTTGTAAATGGTGTCACTCAATGAATACACAGAAATAGGAGATCATCTGCAAACCCTATAGATCAGAGGTTCTCGACGTATTTAAGGGATTTGGAGATTATTGGGACCAAAGATTAGCAGACTCAAACTGTTGGAATACTGATCTTTTTCTTAAATACAATTTTGGGTGGCACCTTTCGAGTGTATCTTGGAAGTAAGATTGACATTCAGAAAAATGGTGAAAAAGGTGCTGGAGCTAATGAAGAGTGATAACCATTGCTTTAAATAATAGATGAATCAAAAAATATATTTACTTCCAAAAATTACTCTTGATTAGACAAGCAGATCTTTACCTTGTGCTAAATGTCATCAGATATTATGACTATTTTCCGATACAGTTTTCATAATTTTATTTTTCAATTAACTAATAAGCAAATTGATAAAATTAAATGCATCAGGGAAAAATCAATTTCTGTTGAATCTTTGAAATGCCAAGATTAATATAATTCAAGCCGTCAAGGTTTTCCCAAAGAACGAAGATAGGCAAAAAATAGTCTAGTTCGTGGCATAATCAACATACAGTAATTTCGCAATTTGAGACACAATTCCAACAATCCATCTGTACGTTATGCATGAAAATTCAAGGAGAAAAAAGACATGGTCAGTATTCAGGAACACACACAAGCGTTATTGACATGCTAAAATTGTATAATGATCTTACTATATGGATGCATTGAAAATGAATTTTCTATGGAAATTCACTGAAGATGACTTCACAAAGGAAATACATAGTACTATTGGAAAGCGTTGAAGATTCGAAATGAACGGAAATGATTCTGCTGAAGAAGTGCACTGAAAATGATTTCACTGAAGAAATGAACAGAAATGATTTTACCAAAGAAATGAACAGAAATGATTTTACCGAAGAAATGAACAGAAATGATTTTACTGAAGAAATGCACTGAAAATGATTTCACTGAAGAAATGCACTGAAAATGATTTCACTGAAGAAATGCACTGAAAATGATTTCACTGAAGAAATGCACTGAAAATGATTTCACTGAAGAAATGCACTGAAAATGATTTCACTGGAGAAATGCATTGAGGATGATTCTACTGAAGAAACACACTGAGGGTGATTTTACTGAGGAAATGCACTGAGAAGGATTTTGTAGAGTAAACACTAAAAATGATTTTATTGTTGAAATGCACTGAGCATTATTTTACTGCAGAAATGCACTGGGAATGATTTCACTGCAAAAATGCACTGAAAATGATTTTGCTGAGGAAATGCTCAGAGAATGATATTCCCATGGCTGTGCACTGAAAACGGTTTTGCTGTGGAGATGCTCTGTGAATAAATTTACTCAGGTAATACACTGGAATAGAAAAATAAATAAATAAAAAATAAAAAAGTGATCCGGCTTTTGTGAATGAAGTTTTCCGATGTAGAATCATATATTTCATCCACTATAATTGGATAGCTTGGATGTGCCAATTCTTTCAAAAAAGATCTCTTAAAAATTGAACTGTTTATACCTGGGATAAAAATCGTTCTAGTTTTTATATCTGCATAAAAATAAAAAATCATATTATATGATACCACTATGTATTCCGTAATTACCTTCAAATTTTTGCGCACAAAAGATTCGAGTCAATCAGGAAAACCTACTTGTTGACGTACAAAGAGATCGTCAAAGGAGAGGATATAGAGAATTTTCTTGCTTTTATTTCGGTGTTTATTCAAATCGTCTTCAGAACAACACGACGGGCAGTTAATCCTGTTTCATAACGAGGTCAAGGAAAAATAATAGCTAATAAACTGAGGAGAGAAGTCAAAAGTAATGACTGCAATTCCTGTTCATGATCTCTTATGAAGGAAAGCAAGCAAACCATCCATTGAGCAAACTGACAGCCAATGACAATGAGTCACATTAAATCAACGACCTTGTGTAATATTTTGGCACAGTGAAAGGAAGAAGAGACAGCGAATATATATATATATATATATATATATATATATGTGTGTGTGTGTGTGTGTGTGTGTGTGTGTGTGTGCGTGCGTACGATTCAAACAGACAAATAATCTTTATAGTGGCTCTTACCAATTCTGCCACTTAATCGATGGTATTTTACATAATTAAAAAAATATATCCAAAATAACCCTATCGGCTATTTCAGATTCAAGTCGACCGGCCGATACCTCGACACGTCTATGTGCTTCACTGTTCTGAAACAACAACAATCACGTTGCACTCAGTGATTAATTTTCGAATTTTGGAAGTATGAGAAGCATCGTTAAATCATAACACATAAGCATATCTACAGTATATGTTTATACATTGTATTTGGGAATTGATACGTTTCATCATATTATGATGAAGAATACTAACCAAGCTTGGCCAAGTAGCGCAACACGAGCCCATAGCCTTCGACTTCATTATACAATATGCAAGGGCGTAACTTGAAGGGTGCAGGGGATTTGTTGCTCCCTTGAGCACATTCTAAGCACTTTTTCAGCATTCAATTTCGATTTCAATTTTTTTTAGTCGGCCAAGATTATAATAAATTACTAGATAACTTGTGACTAGAATCAAGTATAGACGAAAGATGATGTCCAATTTGCTTCAAACGTTTTCCATATTGGTTTGTTTTGGTTTGTTTTGGGTTAATTCCATTTTCAAAATGTTCCATGTAAAGTAATTGAAGAAGGCAAATTTTGTTGTGTTTTGATACGAGTTAACAGTAAGATTTTTTTTTTATTCGCGTTCTGATTTTGGAAGCACTGTGACTATCATGCACTTCCTTTCAAAGTGTATTTTCTTCTTCGTGTTTCG
The DNA here is from genome assembly GCA_963457665.1 of Thysanoteuthis rhombus. NCBI lineage: Eukaryota > Metazoa > Mollusca > Cephalopoda > Oegopsida > Thysanoteuthidae > Thysanoteuthis > Thysanoteuthis major. Next base: position 20,389,834 of record OY735207.1, on the reverse strand, counting down.
ATTTTAAATAGAAAAAAAAAATGAAATGAATTCAAAATTATTTGTTACATTTACTGGCGCCTTTTTTGTGTAGTCGTACCCCCTAGCTTTAAAATCTGGCTACGCCCCTGCTTTTCCGAGTTGACGAGTGACCTTAGAAATAAACATTTCATATAGACCGGTAATGTGTACCGAAGTCGTACTGAAGATCTACAACTATAAACGAATCGAGTCTATCTTTGTATATACAATACACGCATAGTAACCCACACACACATAATAACACACACACACACACACACACACACACACACACATGGCGGATATGGTGATCAACGAACATCCGACTTATGCTGTCTTTTGATCTATACATATATAAACCAAAAGACGGGAATAATTCACAGAACTTGCTCGTTGAAAATATATCGATCAGAAAGACAGTATTCATGTCATAAAATAATTTATATCTTTATCAATACTTCGATGTGTATTGGCGTATGTATGCAATAGTTGTGGGAATCGAAGTTTTTGCAACTATCAAGTCAGAGCATAACACCAACGGACACTTATTTTAAAAGAAACTTTTTATAACGTACATTCCAGTGTTATTCATTTGCCAATATAAAATTACTAACGAAGACATTTCCAAGTGGTTCGTTTCGTTTATGGTATCATGTCGCCTGTTTTTGTTCATTACAACTCTTTCACGTTTGAATTCATTTGAATAACAGAAAATACTACAAAAATCGCGGATAAATTCTCAGCAGTTAATAAAAAAACCTGGAACTTCAATATCACAAATTCCAAACCACATTTTTGACAATCCTCAAGTAAATTATCTCCTTGTACCATACATGGCATTTCGGACATAGTTTGAAATTTAAAAAAAAGAAAGAATTAATCAATTAATCAACTAAAAAAATGAAGGGAAAAAAATGAAGGAAAAAGACAGGTCGTATGAAAAAGTCGAAGTAATGAAGAAAACTCACAAGTGGGATTTGAACGAACAGGAAATTGAAAAGAGAGAGAGAGAGAAAGATAGTAAGTGGAGGAACACAGTGTGAGAGGTAAAGACAGAATATCAACTAGTACGATTTACGACAAGGAAGTCATGTTGCCCTCAACATCTCGCTCATCCAAGAATTCAAGAAGGAAGGTAGGTATAGGTTAGAGAGAAAAAGTGTTATTAAGGATAAATGGAGATGATTTTTCTTCTTGTGTATACAATGCATTAGGACAATATATATATATGAATGAATAAAATAGATAAATAAATAAAAACTCGTCTGCATATTTGTTTCTTTGGGACGTGCGAAGAGACTTTCTGCTCGAAATTATAACGTGTTCTCAAGCAGCGTCCTTTTCTTCTGGACACCTTTTGTTGAATATGATAGATAATTCCTCTCGTGTCACAACGCATTTATGAATTCAAGTACCCATTACTATGACAGTTCTTTACAAGTAATATTGCTACAAGCGTCAGGTTTCGAAATCTGACCTTGAAAATGACCAGTGATTGACGAAAGCGCTCGACTAACAACATAATCAACTCGGGACAGTTCCTTCGTCCTTGTCATCTATCTTGCGAGTGAACAGCTTATTCGCAAAACGACACAGTCACACACTGAGATCAGACATAAAAAATGTATATATACTAAGATAGTGTTGTCTGGAATACGACCGATTTACAGTAACTTTCCAGAAACTTTTTGGGTACTGATTATTTGTGCGAAGTAACAGGATTTCATTCATACGTTATTTTATGCTAGGAAAAGAATTGGTAAATGAATTAATGACCCTACCTTGGAAATGCACCCCGAAAAAAATCATACTCCATCTCTATGCCTGGAACTATTTCATGTTATCGCGAGGCGAAAAAAAATTTTTTTTTCTCTTCAAGCAGTCAAATCATTGGAGCCGATCAGCCATTTTCATTGCACACTCGTGTGTTGATCCAAGGGATCATTAAAAAAATACACAAAAATATTAGGCAGACCAAACTCCTTTGCCGTAAGGTAAATTAGAAATAACTCCTTTAACGTTAGGTAAAAAAAAAATATCAATTTTTCTAATTCATAATAAATTGAATGAAAATTTCAATGATATATGTAAGTGATCGCCAGGCTCAGAGATTACAAACATAATCGGATACTTTCAATTCTCATTTTTGATAGATGAACATTTTTTTTCTGCTTAGCGACATCATCAAACAATTCTAGGTTAACTTTGTCATCTGCTGATCTATGGCTAGTTCATCCTTTTACGAATCTATGTGATTTCGATCCAATGTTTTTCAAGTAACTACTGAACTAATTTTAGTGGATGAGTCCATTGTTTCAAACGGCGGAAAGGGTACAATTCCATGAGCAAAATTGTTACCTCCAGTTGTAATTGGAAGAGTCCGTTACAGGCTGATAAATAGGGGGAAAAAAACACCGTTCATTTGACCAGTTCATAATTTCCCAGTACTTTCATTTATATCACCACTCAACTGGGTCCGCCGATCTACGGCAGTGGATGAACAGTAAGGGTTAAAAATGAAGACGAACTTCCCGAAGAGACTCCTTTTTGGAACAGGAAAGCATGGTTTGATAAATAGCATAGAAGAAAAACTCGTTTCAGTGGAATAGTCATTGTTTCAGTGGAATAGTCATTGTTTCAGTGGAATAGTCATTGTTTCAAATAGAGGGTTGGAGATCGGCGGAATTCTCATCCGGAATAGAGAGTTCATCAACACAGATAGTCAAGAAAAGCACCCTGTTCAGGATAAAAGTAATTTTTCGTTTTCTGTATTTCTAGCACAAAAAAACAAAAACAAAAAAACAAAACAAACAAATCCATCATCCATCCCGCGGGATACAACAGCCTCATTTTTTCCCAACTTTTGTGTAATACATATATATATATACATATACAACAGCCTCGTTTTTTTTCAACCTTTATATAATATATATGTACATATACATATAAAACAGACTCGTTTTTTTCTAACCTTTATATGATATATACATATATACATATACAAACAATAGCCACGTTTTTTTCCAACCTTTATATACATCTATATATGTAAACAACATTTTTCAAACGTTTGTAATATATATATATATATATATATATATATATATATATATATATATATATATATATATATATATATATATATAAAATACATTCTTTCTTAATGGCTGGATCTCGGCACAAAGAAAAATAGAAAACAAATCCCATGATGATAATAATTTGTATTGAAGAATTTGTTTGAATCATGACCTACATTACTTGTTCCAGACGACTTTTTTCAAACGCAAAGGTCGAGTAGTGAACACCCGGTACACAAATTCATCAACATTAATAATAATTTCACGGACAGGCGCATTTCATCTAGTCTTACACGTCAGAATGATTATCACCGAAGAAATTCTGAGAATATCTTGATTCCAAAGCACAACACAAACAACGATTAGGAATATAAGAAATAAAGATAGATAAGCAAATGTAAACATTTCATTCCAGTAAGAATCTACCAACGGATCTTCATGTATCTCTAAAGACAGTTTTGTGTAACTCTTTTTATAATACTCAGTATTCGGACTACTTTCTACGGAAATGATTCCAACAACACACGTGAAATAGTCGAAATTTTAAATTCAATATATATTATCAAATGATAGGAGCTCAAATATTAGAAAATGAGAACACTACTTGATAATTGATCCTCTAATCTAATATATATATATATATATATATATATATATATATATATATGTGTGTGTGTGTGTGTGCGTGTGTGTGTGCGTGTGCGTGTGTGTAACTATATGTGAACATGTCATTTACTTCTTTCTCTCTCCCTTAAATATTTGAAAGTGAGATTCAGAATATATATATCATTTCATATGTCAATGTTTAGTTGATAGAAAATTCATATACATAATATTACCATCACATAACCCCTAGACGAATAATTATGGACTGGCTTTGTGTTTCTGTCCTTTCCTTCAAAACCAAAACGTTACCTCGATTTACCTCATAATAAATAATGATCGAAAATTATTTTTTTTAAACCTATACTAAGAAAATAAGGAGTTACATTTAGTGTGAGAAGAAGAGAGATCAGAATTCCTTATCATCTCTTAAAAATACGTTACTCGCTCCTGTTAATTCATCAAACAAGATGTATGTATGTATATATAAATGTATATATATGTATATATATATATATGTATATATATATATATATACATATATATATATATATATATATATATATATAGAGAGAGAGAGAGAGAGAGAGAGATGGATAGATAAATATATAGTACATATATATATATATATACATGAATAGATATATCATGTATTTATATACATATATTATATATATATATATATGTATATATAGATAGATAGATAGATTCAGATAGATGGATATATTATGTTTTAGACATATATATAGAGAGGGAGAGAGATATTATATATATATATTTATATATGTATATATATATATGTATATATATATATATATATATAAATATTTAAAAATATATATATATATATATATATATATATATATATATATATATATATATATATATATATATATAGATAGATAGATAGATAGATAGATAGATATAGATATAGATATACTGTTCATATATATAGATAGGGAGAGAGATATACATACATACATACATACATACATACATACATACATACATACATATATATATATATATATATATATATATATATATATATACCCAATCACATAACATTTCATTACGAATATTGCTACAATCGTTGGACTTCGAAATTCTATCTTAAAAATGACCAGTGTTGGTCGAAAGCGCTCTGTTGACAACTTGATTAATTTCGAACGGTTTCTCCCTTAAAAAAACATATTAGCAAACGAAAAAAAAAACGTTCAAAATCTGTTTGTGTTCAACGAATCATGTTCGAAAGAAAAAATGATACCCAAATACACATAATCAATATATTATATATACCTTGGCCATTGTTAATAATCCAAAAAAGGTGAAAGGTATTTCCCTCGGGGTGTTAGTAAAAAGTCATCTGTTTTTAGATCAACCTTTCTCCATGGCTGCACGTTTTGATAAAATGAAACAGAAAAAAAAGTCCTGTGGGAGAGATGACCAGAAAGAAAAAAAAAAAATTCATGAAAAGGCATCAGAGTGTGCCAGGAACTGTTTTAGAGGATTGAGTGGGAGGGATTATTTGTTAAAAAAAAAGATATGAACGTTTTCGATTGGGTAAGTCAATCACCCAGTCGGCCGGCCATTTTCATCGCGTGCTTGCGCGTCTGTTCAAGACGAGCAGTTATCGCACTTTCGCGCTTTTTTCCGACAAGTAAGCATCAATGAAAATGAAAAAAAAAATCATATACCTAAACCCCAAGCCCCTTAAGGGTAGTTTTTTCATTGTTCATTATTTCTTTCCTTATTCGTCATACACATAATAAATTTTAGTATAAAACCTAGAAACTTGAAAATTGTTGACTGGAACAACTCGCTGATAGATTCGCACAATCGAAAATCTCTCTTCTTTCTTTGATTATCATCTTTTCCGACTAGTGATGTTATATTTTCTTTTTCCCAACTTCAGGGTAGAACTCCATTAGCCTGAGCAGTAGCAGTGACATACTTCCTATATCCCCAAATAATTTTTGATATTCTTCAAAATCTCTACCCAACTAATGTTATTGCTCAGTTTAACTGAGTGTCATGTTCGCAGTTGTTATAGTTAGCGGTTCCCGAGAAATCTAATACAATGAATAGAAGAATTGTAGATTAAAGATCTTAAAAATTTATGGAAATTATCTTCCTTGACTTCCGTTCTTCAGAATCATCCATATTTAGTAACAAGATTAATAAATTAGCACCACTGAGAAAAAGTAATCGAAATACTTCGGACGACGGATAGAAATTAATTTTCCAGGACTATATAATGGCAGTCCGCTCCATACGCCATGAAGTCCAGCCCCTTCTAAACATGCACCTTGGAAATGGGTACTTGTACCCCCAAAAATGACTCTCGGAAACTAAACGAGATTTATTGGCGTCTGTTGGTTTGGCGTGTACGTAATGGTTAATTTACATCTTTTAATGGGTCAAACCTACGCTCAGTAGCGAGCGAGCGCAGAACGGTAATTCTGTTTCGGCACTATTTCTGATATGTCAGAAAAAAATGATAGGCGTTTGGGATCAGCTCGACACTGAGCAATTCGATTGTGCTTTCAATATGACAACAATATCGATAGTATTCTAACATTGTGACAAACCTTTTTGTAATTTCAGATGAAATTAGTTATTATCTTCGTGTCTTCGTGCTCTTCCCAGTTATGTGAAACAATAAATTGATAATTTTGTAATAGTGAAAGGTTCGGTGATTATTACAGCATTTATTTGTTCATCAAAATAAGTTAAAATAAAAAAAAAGAAAAACTGAAAGAAACGGGGCGGAGGTGGGTAGGATATATTTTATCAGCAAAATTGTTACCTTCAAGCGAAAGAGTTCATTGATACGGACCAAGAAAAAGAAGGAAAAAAATAACTGTTCATGGTGAGTAGATTGAATGGAAAGAGCATATCTAACAAACCAATCGGAAGCCTTAATATTTATGCTAATCGTGATTTAAATAATGGTATTTATTTGCATGGCAGTCTCTGCATATATTTTTTCCATTAAGAATTGAAGAAAAAATTTTGTGTCCGTTCGATTTCAATCTAAATGAATGAATAATTGTGAAATAATCCATCGATTAACTTCTGTAGTAACGAAATAGTGTGTGGTGTTACACTACAGGGTGTGTCATAAGTTCAGCTACATAGAAATAAGATAAATAGGTTAAATGATCACAAGTATAATTCCAATCTTTTTTTTTCTGAAGTATTCAAAAAGTGTAAATTTGCCTGGTTTTCAATTGGAAATAATTGGATTTCAAATTATCATTGTCCTGACCACTACAGCGAAGTTTGAAGGGAATAATTGATGTAATACTTTTTCAATCTATGAGAAAATATCTATTGTCACCAAGGAACCAGAAAAAAGTTTTCGAAGTTGAACAAGTGTCATCAATAGAATATTTTTGATAACCCCCAATGGAAAAAATCGAGTGAAAATTGAAATTTTCATCAATCTAAAAAAGTTTAATGTTCTGAATCAGCTCAGTCGTTGTGAGGATATTACCCCACAATCAGTTACAGCAAAATACGTACTAAACTGTTATCAAATTTAATTTACAAAGAAAAAGAAATGTGGGGGTATTTTTCCGTCAGTGTCAACATATTTTTTTCTTTTTGTTTTTTAACTGATATTTGTATTATTTCTCGTACAAATAAACAAACAAATCACACAAGCTTTCCAAACTAAAAAAATGAGTACACCCCTGACTATATTGTCAAATAAATACAACTATCAGAGTTCACTTCAATTTTATCAAACTTTTAGATTCTTATACACTTCGCTTCTATTAGATTTGATTTCTGCATCATTAATATCTCGCTGTAAATAACCATGTCATCAAAAAAACCATAATCGTGATAATCTAGGACATCAAACGAAGAGGTCGCCTCGATTTTCACCTCTTCTAATGATCAGAAATTATCATTTCAAACCAATGACTTATGGAGAAATCAGTGTTAAAATAGGTACCAGTTTTTTTTTCGAACTTCTGTTTCAAAGAAACAAAATTAGGAATTTCCCTTAAATCGACAATTTTTAAATCTACATCATTTTTGCTACGAGATACCTACGTGGTGCTACCCTAGGATGTCAACAAATTAACTAACCCCTTCATATGTCTCGCTACCCAGCGTTTCCAGTGTTTCCGAGGACATCTCATACATACATCTCTCAAAATCACTCCTTTATAGGAGATTAAGAACTTCATTTACTATCAACTATTTCCTCTCTTCGACTCGAGTCCCCGACTTGAATTTTAACTCAAACATATAATCTAAAAATAATGATTACAATAAACCAACGAGGAAGTACTTGATATAATAGAATATAATTTTTACAGTTCATAATATCAAATCTAGCCCATCATCTTCTGTTGGGTTTGTTCACGAAGATGGAATTCAATAGTACACAAAGCGAAATACAATAATGTGGTTGTTGTAAATTCTCGCATTCATTTTGTATCAAATTTGAAACAATTAAAAAGCACAGACGTACACTGGTTGACCTTGGGCTTTTTATCGTCGTCAAATTGCATAGAATGGGTTTCAATCATATTGCCGAATGATTGAATCCAATAAGATCAATATCCTGATACCCACATTCCCGGAAGGTAAAGATTCTGAAAGAACTATTCAATCACATACAACGGTTCAAGCAATATTCATGAAATGCGTGTTAATAAATAGAGAGATTTGGAGAAAAATCTGATATAAAAGTATATTTTCCATAATAGAAACCCAGCTAATAATTCGATTCATGATTTTCATACGAGATCTCATGAAATTAAATAGAAAGAACATCCCCCTCACAATTCAATTTCATCTGAAAATATTTACTTTATTTATAGTAACTTTTTCATTAAAAAAAAATCAGTACCAAGAGAGTAAATACTGGCTGTTTCATTCAATTAATTTGAGATTTGAAAAAAAAAAATCTTTTTTAGATTTGTCCCCCTTCTGGTAGAGTTGCCTACCCCTGTTTTATTCTATGACAATCAATTTTTTTTTCGAAGTGTGACAGACAGACGGACGGACGGACGGACGGACGCGTTTGCTGATTATAATATAGATTACGAAATGGATTGTTTATTGTTCATTGTTTACCCAGAGGAAGTTTTGTTGATGAGAGAGTTAGGGAAAGATGAAGTGTGTAGATGTGATGCCTATAATATTTAGTAAGCATTTGTTCGTTTGGCACAAGCACAAGGCCACAACAGTAGGATATCTGTGAGAATCAATCTCAATAAGTGGAGTAGCGAGTTCGATTCTCACAGATAATGAATATATATACATATATATATATATATATATATATATATATATATATATATGTGTGTGTGTGTGTGTGTGTGTATATATGTGTGTATATATATATATATATACATATATGTGTGTGTGTATATATATATGTGTGTGTATATATGTATATATATATATATGTGTGTGTGTGTGTGTATATATATATATATATATATGTATATATATATATATATATATATATATATATATGTGTATATATATATATATATATATATATATATATATATATATATATATATATATATATATATATATATATATATATATATATATATAAAATGACGCGGTCCCAAAATAATTGGACGAAGCTAAAAATCAAAATCATAATTCAAAGGGTTAGTGGTATTCGATCAGTACCACTGGGGAGCCATGTTAATTCAACTGTCTTGTTTCAAAAAGTTACTACGTAGATATTTGGAAATAATTGACTGAAATGATATAAATTTTGGAAGAGTATAGATATGTTATAGATATATAATACAGAGAGTGTAGATATGTTATAGATATAATACATAGAGAGTATTGATATGTTACAGATATATAATATATACAGAGTATCGATATGTTATAGATATATATGTAGAGAGTATAGATATGTTATATATATAACATATGAAGAGCATAGATGTGTTATATGTGTATATATATATATATATATATATATATATATATATATAGAGAGAGAGAGAGAGAGAGAGAGAGAATAGATATGTTATATATATATATATATATACACATTCATATATATATATATATATACGTTCATATATATATATATATATATATATAGAGAGAGAGAGAGAGAGAGAGAGAGAGGGAGTATAATTATGTTATGTATGTATATTATATAGAGAGTATAGATATGTTATATAGAGAATAGATATTTTACATATATATTATATATAGAGTATAGTTATGTTATATATATATTTTATATAGAGTATAAATATGTTATGTATATATTACATACAGAGTATGAATATATTATACATATATTATACATAGAGAACAGAGATATATAATGATTATGAATTGCCTCAAATTATATTGGAACTCTTATTTGTAATGAGTGCCCGACATCACACGGGTAATGTATCACTTGGCTTAGATAATGTAAATAGTAATATAAACCGTCTAAGATAATGGGGCTGCTGCAGGAATCGAACCTGCCACCGATAGGTTAGTCGCTTCATAGAGACAGAGAGAATCAATATGTTATAGATATAGATATATAAATGACATATAGAGAATGGGTTGTATTATAGGCACATAATATATGGAGAGAATATATAAAATAATTACTGTTAGCGGGGGTTATTATTATTATGATTATTATTTACTGAAGATGACTATAACGAGAACATTTGAATGCAATATGCAGAAGGGGCAAGAACAACAAGCATTTCTCATTCAGCGTGACGGGACCATGTAGCAGCCCCTCAGACAAAATCGTCTCCACAGCAAACATGAAAATTTCAGAGAGTAACCTAATGGCGGAACTCCGTAAGGAGTATGAATTCAATTCAATTTTTTTGCATCGTATCAAGAGATAGAAAAAAACAAGTTCTAGCAAGTTGACAATAGAGTGAAATAGACGAAAAGACACACAAAAAAAAGAATCTTCAACCTCAGACAGGCTAAATTCCAGGCATAGGAAATACTGCCCTAGTTATGTCAAGTTCAATAAATAGAAATATAGTGGTAACTCACCTATTAGTCGTGCTGACGAGCAGTGTAGAGGTGATTCGTTCTATTTTCAATCAAGATTTACAAATCTTTGTAAATGAATATAAAGATATTGTTCGCTCCAAATGGCTGACGAGTGTGCAAGTTGTATCCTTAGGGTCTGTCAGGAACATACTTTACTTCATTATAATTGAGGATTTTTTTCCTTCTTTTCTCTTCTTGTGTATGCAGGTTTTGAAAAAAATTATCAATTTTAGAATTTGTTGCACCTCCCTCGTCGAAGGGGGTGCGTTTTTGTATATTTTCTTTCCTTATTCGTAAATTTTTTTCAAAGAGTTAAAAAAAAAAAATACTATAATATTTGTTTGTTTTCCGAAATTCAGTTTGTATGCGAGGAAAACAGTATATATATGTATATATGTATGTATATATATATATATTTCTGTATGTGTTGTGTAAATATATATCTGTGTATGTATGTAAATATATATAGATGTGTATGTATATTTTTTTCTTACCCTTAATTGGGCAGGCAGTGTTTTCTAAGTTTGGTTACAGGTACCTTTAAAAGTGCCTTCTTCGCATTGTAGTATTTTTTTGGTACATTTCATATTTTTTATTGTGCTCGCAGCTGGTTTCAGAGCAGCTTCGTTTTTTTTTTATTCTTCCTCTGAAGCTTTTGTGTTGAGCTTAATTGAAACAAACGGCTCTTTATTACTTTTATTATTATTCTCTGTAAATTTTCTTTTATATGTTTTTTTTTCACTCAAATTTCCTTTCTGTCACTCGAATTTAAAATCCTATAAAACCAAAGTGAAGACACCTCGGCCATTATTTCTTCTTTTCATAAAAAAATAAATAAATAAATATAAGATTGACCAAAGGGAATCGGACTGAAATGTGCTTATTCGCCGGTGCTCACTTGTTCATATGCTTCCTAATCTGCTTGGGTAGTTAATAACCCCGAATATGAAATTTAAAAAAAGTTATTTGAAATGTGTCGTGAACGAAGAGAAAAGGGATGCGCTTCGAGGAAAGGAAAAAAAACGAATAAATTCATCAAATTATCTATCCAGGTTCGAAACCTATCTAAGTTGTAACTGCCCAACTTTCGAGACAGATATGTGAATTCAAGACTTATCTGGCCGAGAGCAGGTTCAACGTTCAGAAGGGAAAATAATTCTTCTTCAGGAGAGTGGTACAGTTCGGTAATTGTAATTTCAATATTCTCGATCTCTCCTCAGGTATCCCTGTGGCTGATCTGTAAAAAAAAGAATGAACAAAATTATTTCATCATGGAAAATGCTTCTCTCTTGGAGGGTGACTTCATTCAAATAAAGTATTAGCTATTCAAACTGAGTTATCACAGGTAGGATAAATTGG
>OY735207.1:20365272-20372772 GCA_963457665.1 Thysanoteuthis rhombus | reverse complement strand
AAGTGTCGAAGCCCCGGTAAAAGGCTAGGATTTCTACTATCAGGACAGGTAGACCGGTTGGCAGCCCCTCCCTTTCCAATTTAACTGATTGATGCAATATAATCTTCCTATCCTCTTTCCTCATTGTGCCATACTGACAAAGCTTAACCAACAAATTAAGATATCGGTCCATTCTCGATGTGTAGCGTTAACAGAGAAATTAAGTTAGAAATTATTGGGGGACAATCTAATCAATTCTTCCCATATTCGACATTAACACGACGTTTTCGGCCGATTCATTTTACGGCCATCCCTAGGTATAATATGCAATATCCGTAAGTTATGAGTCGTTTTAACCGGCCTCTTTCTTCGGTGGTGTAAGGCAAAAAAAAAAAATCTTTTAAATTAAAAATACGACACAGATATATAGTTATCAACAGAAGAACGAATAATTTCAACAAAACAGTGCAAATCCAAATATTTCAATGCGCAAGAAATCTCTCTGAAGTCAATACTGTATAATTTTCTTGTCTAATTTTCATTATAACTTTTCGCTAGTTGCTGAACTTATGAGACACCATATTGAATAACACCGCATCTTCTGATGACTGTAGAAGAAAATCGGTGGATTATTTCATAATTATCTATCAAAATTAAACGTACACATTCCTCATCCTCAAAATTTGTAATTTCATCTACATCTGAAAGCCATGCAAATAATTACAATTGTTTAGATATATGATTTACATAAAGGTATTGGTTTCTGACTGATTTGTTTAATGAATGCTATTTCCATTCTCATATCAAAATAATCAAGAATACTTCGTCAAAAAAATGAAATGTTAACTGGTGGTATTCATGATGGATAATCTTCAGGGTCAGAACGAAGAAATGTTGGAATTTTTTATTGTTGTTATTTACTTACATATAATGGACTTCTTCGTCTCGTCCCACAGATTCTCGAGGTTTTTTTTTCTCTTGTAAATTAGAAAGAAAAACAAATTTACTGTTATATAATACGTTTTGTCTTGTCTCCTAAATTCTTGTTTTATAAGAATAAATAAACAGACCAATTTATTCATATTATACGCCACGTGATGGTCGAAATGTTTTCTGTAACGTTCATCCAGGGAGATGACTATCAAATGCTAATTGTTAAGTAGTCTCTTTTATTTATCTATTTATTCATCCTTCTATATAATGGACTTCGTCTTGTCCATGAAATTCTTTTGTTGTTGCTTTTTTCAATAAGTAAACATACAAAAAATTACTTCCACAATTTACGACACATGGTTGTCGGTATTTCTGTCTGTAACATCTGTTAGGGGAGACGACTATTAAATTCTACTTATAGAGTAGTTTCTCTTATTTAATCATTTATTATTTCATATAATGGACTTCGTATTGTCCCTAAAATTCTTGTTCTCTTTTTTTTTAATGAGTAAACAAACAAATATGCCACATGATAGTCGGTATTTTAGACTGTGACATTTATTATGGGAAAGTCTCTCAGTCTTATTAATCTATTCATTCCAATTTTTTTTTTTTTTTTTTGCAGATGCAAATTCCAGCTGAACATATAACAAAAAATGCTGAGCAATATAATATTTTCGATTATCAAGAATAGTGAGTGCAAAATTATACAGCCACCATTTTTTTTTGCGGCACGGGTAAACTGGTTAATAAATAAGTGCCTTAATTAGTCATCGAACTTTTCTCACCTACTAGGAAACAGTACAATTATTTTCCACACTAAACCGAGGTTAATTGATACTTCTACAGAACAATTATGCATTTCAACAAAGCAGAACGAATCTAAACAATTCGACTCGAGGGAAATGAAAGTCTCAGAGGAGCTGCTACGATATTTTCAGCCTTTTTTACAACGAAGCAACCAGAGGCGTAGCTTGAGATTTGGGGACCTGGGGGTTTGGCTCTTTGAGGGCCCCTTCAATATTCGGTGAGATTTAATGGAAAGAAAAAGTAGGATTAGTAGAATAGATAATGAACTATCACCCAATCGGCGAAGAACAACCAAGAAAGATGCATTATTGTACATGCAATTCATGTGTGTGTATGAATATATCCCAACCTTGTTACTAGTGTCTGTGGAAATGCAGTGGAGAAGTACTATTCATCTATCTCTTGTAGGCCCCAGTACTGGGAACTCCGGTGGGGAGGAGTTTTCTAATAGCCCCCACTAACCAAAGCAACGCTTCTGCGAGGTTAATTAATATTTATACGGAACGATTATGCATTTCAACTAAGCAGAACGAATCCAAACAATTCAACCCATGGGAAATAAAAGTCCCTGAGAAGCTTCTGCTGTCTGTCTTGCTTCTTTTCACTGAAGCAATAAAATCGTCTTCCCCTGATTTACTTCTAGTTGGCCTCAAACTAAGTAGTATGCCAAGCCGAGTAAATATCCAGAAGGCCTTCACATAGGTTTATAAAATAGGTACAAGTGGCTTCCCATGTTCACTTGATTCAAATGCCCTTGGAAAGGGCATGAATCCACTTCTCCCAGCACACAGTCTCATCGAGAAATATAGTGACAAAAAGTCTCATCATCAAGTACGGTGAAGGGCATGGGTGATTGAGCAGATCGCTCTCCCATAACCAATTTACAATCCAAGCAGTGGTAAGATCATCAAACTGCTGCCTCCATTGTCAACCTTGAAAATGGCCAGTTGTAAGCGGATGCGTTCCTGTTAAACAATTTTTTTAAAAAATTGGACGGCATTTTGAATTGAAAAAAAAGCTGAAGATGGAGTGAACAAACATCTGGAAAATATTCAAATACACACACACACGAACATATATATATATATGCGTACACACTGAAACATATGTATATATATATATATATATATATATATATATATATATATATATACACACACACATATATATATATATGTATATATGTATGTTTATATATATATATATGTTTATATACATATATGTTTATAAATATGTATATATAAAAAATATATATATACATATACACACACACACACATATATATATATATATATATATATATATATATATATATACATATATATATATATATATATATATATACATATATATATATATATATACATATATGTATTTATATATATATATTATATATATATATGTTTATATATACATATATATATGGTCAGGATAATGGGAAAATAACTCACTCCTAACTTGTTATGTATAAAGCTGACATATTATATTTATTGCTGCATTTGCTGGATTATAAGTCGTACTTCGTCTAAAGTATACTAAAATTATGCATCCAATGCGCTGGAATTCTGATTAGGGCGCTCTGCATATCGTGTTCGGGCACGTACACTCAAGGGTCGATATGAGATTTGTTGAGCAGTATCCTCGAAAAATGCAAGAATATGCGTTTTCATAAGCCGGCAAATTCTGTCAGGGCAATATCAAGAATATTTGAGGCATCCTTTTCAAGCCATGGTACTGGATCCCCTAATAATCGCCACTCATCCCTAATACATTAAAAATATTTCTTTCTTCATTTAGAAAATTTAGTTTCGGAGACCCTAACGTCGTGGGGCCTTCGGACAACTGCCCAGTGTACCGATGCGATCAGTACTCCGTACTTCACTTGCTGGTATTCTGACTGATGCCTTTTGTCCTGGTGTCATTTGACAGGTCTTCTAGACGACCTTCAAACAGTACCTCACCAATACACACACACACACACGCACATCCACACTGAGTAAGAACAGCTAGCCAGAACAATCAATCATAATGCTAACATGAACAGGACAGTTGCACCCATCATTTTTGGAAGTATAGGAAAGAATTAGGATCACCAAGCATTACTAAAATCAATCAAAATGCTGAGGGGGTTCTTCTACTGATGTGAGAATTCAGTGAGTACAAATAATAATGATGGTGATGATAATAGCCCAAGAATAATAATTTAAAGCCGGTTTATATTCAACTATTCACCATACAAATTACAATGTATTACAATGTAATTTTATCAAGTCCATCGCCTAATAATGAAAGAATCGTTCCTCTTACACGATGAATATTTTCAGCATCATCTTATTCCTTGTAAATGCACTCAATTAAGAGGGCGAATATCATATCCATTTCATAGATAGAACATTATACAGTGGATATTCTCGATGAAAATTCTATTTGGAAGGGGTTTATTGATTCAACCTCGTATTCTTTGAATGGATTCAAAGATGTCTTCAATTCACTCCTTTTGTTTGATACGAAATATTTTCATCATTGAAGTAATAGTATTATTATTTACAAAAAAAAAAAAGATGCTTCTACTATTCTGGGTCGAGCGAAAAGGTAATATTTACGCAGATAAATTCTCTCAGTGTATCTATTGGCTAACTCGATTTGTCTGATAATGCTTGGTGAACATGGTTCAGTAATTCATGTGAGTTATTTCATGAACCTTTTTTTTTTAAATATCTGAATTAAAAAAACAAAGAAAATGTGAACGAGGAACTGGTACAGAATTTCCATACTTATGTTGCTCAAGAAATTCAACTAAGAACTCGCCATCGCTGTGGATGATTCCACAACCGTAGCTTCAAAATTCGAAGTCAGATAGAAAATTTCTACCGAAAAAAAAAAATTAGTCTGAAAAATTCCATTTTGATTCTAGAAGATTGAGATGTTATTAATGAACTCGTCGAAAGCAAACCCCTAAGGCCTTTATTTTCTAAAAATAAAAATTTAAAAAAAAAAGAGAACAAAAAAAAAAAAACTGGGTCCAGAGGAGTATTGATGCCAATTTCCAAGTCTTTAGACAAAACGGTATGGTCAGGAGCGCTGGAATACATCAACACAGGAACATGTCACCAAAAACACCAATATACGCATATGTAAAAAAAAAACAAAACATAGAACCTTTCGTCAACTGTGGTGACTACGTTAGTTCTGTAATTCGACCACTCATTTCAGTTGTTACAGATATGAAGAGGAAAACCGCGTCCGATTATACGAGAAAGAGGGACTGAGATTAGCATATGAATATATGAACAAATATATAATGAGATATATATATATGTAAAATGATATATATATATATATATATATATATATATATATATATATATATATTATGATTGATATATATATATATATATATATATATATATATATATTATGATTGATATATATATATATATATATATATATATATATATATAATGATATATATATATGTTGATGTGTGTATATGCATGTGTATAATAATATCTACATCGTGATAAAAAAACATTCATTTTATGCAACAAATATCAATTTTTCAACATTATATCCTCCACTGACAATGCACTTAATTTAGTGGCGATCATTTGTCACACAGATCGAACATTATACTGTGAAAATTCAAAATCATATGTATGTTGTGTGTTGACGTTTAATCGAGGACCCAGTAAAACAAATGGAATACTCTCTATCTCGGGGATAAAGAGACTTTCTGATTTTAATAATAATAATAATGATAATGATAATGATTAAAATCCCAATGATAGGAATGATAACATTAATAACGATGATGATGATAAACACAAAAAAATAAATAATAATCCAAATAACTGGCAGAATAAGAAGTAAATATAAGGTCCTACCACCATTATCAGGGCCGGGCCGACGCAAAAGCGAATCAAGCGGCTGCCCAAGACCCCGAGGCTACCAGAGAACCCCAAGAGGCGGTGGAACCCAAAAAGCGCTGTGGGCTAATCAAATTCTGTTTAGGACCCTCGATAATGGCTTGGACGGGCCCTGGCCTTCATATTTCTGTGTTAATAGGATCACATATATTTTACAGTAATGACAAATCAAAAGTATTTTCGCGCAGGTCTGACAATTAAAAAGCGCTGAAAATAGCCCCAAATGATCAAAACACACAAGATTCAAAAGGCGGTCAGAAAAAGACCCAAACGCCCGCGCTAATCTAACGATTTTAGCACTACAATAGAAGAAACACGCTAAATTTAGCGTGAAAAGCACCAAATAGGCAACACTGATCACAGGTAATCACCTATTTAAAGAGAGTGTTCAGACGTGGGTATATTGAACACGCAAGACAATATGGTTGAATTCATTTAGTTTATTGAAATAGTGCATCATTTGTTGAAGTCGATGTATTTTCTATCATTTTTCGTTTGTAAATTATGACGATATATGTGTTTGTATTTACATATGGCTGGATACCAATTATATCGAAAAGAATTATAATTGTTCGAACATAAATAAATATCACGTTTACGAACACGTATAAAATATATCTACTATATATACATAACAAGATTTTATATACATATATATATATATATACATATATATATATATATATATATATGTATATAAATATATATAACTACATTTTATATGCATGTATATATATATAACAAGATTTTATACGTATATATATATACATATATATAAATATATACATATATATATATATATATATACACACTTATATTTACATATATATATATATATATATATATATATATATATATATACACACTTATATTTACATATATATATATATATATATATATATATATGTATATATATATGTATATATATATACTTGCAAAATGTTCTGTTCACATTTACAAAATGTGGAGTACCTATAATATATATATATGTGTGTATATATAAAATACTGAGTACCCATAGTATATGTAATGTACTGTTTACGAAGACAAAATACGGAGTATTAATAGTATATATATATATATATATATATATATATATATATATATATATATATATATATTATACACGCATACAACACTATATTTAGTAGATATATTAACTAGATATTTACGGAGGCCAATAAGTCGCTTATCGACAATGAAGAGGTTTTCCTTTTGTAATTCAGTCTATATCCAAATAGCAACTTGCAAGATATTATATATATATACTTGATTTTAATATATATATATATGTACATCAAGCTACAGGTGTATATAATCATTACATCAATATACAGCCAATTGGTCGATAAATATTTGAAGAAATGTGTCGTGTCAATCTTACAAGTGGAGGCATTTCTTTGCTTGAAAATCATACTTCGTATTCAATTTTTTTCAACCTTGGCTGGAACCCTACTGCAGCATAAACGGAAAATACTGAATCTAGTGTATTACTTCACGAGGTATCCCAGTTTCAAAGCAGATCCTAATCATCATCTTTCTATCTCACTCAATATATACCTATATTCCGACATATAAGACGTGCATTTACATCATAACAAAATGGAACCAATTTTTTTAAAAACAGCGTTCAATATGCAGGTATTATTACAGGTATTATGACTAGGGTACCATCTGTTGACTGGTTTCATTAGCTCTGTGGATTGCAATGAAATAATCCTTGAAATACCTCTATAAAATAATTGTCTAATTGGTCGGTGAAACTTCGATACGTACTTGTTCGACTTGGATCTGTATATTCAATTTTTGTCACTGACGCGATTCTACATCGTTTAAAACAAATAACACTGCA
>OY735207.1:20357772-20360272 GCA_963457665.1 Thysanoteuthis rhombus | reverse complement strand
GTACTTAGTCATAAGAAATCTCATCTGATAGGTCCATTCAAGCTACGTACAATGCGTGTCAATGTGTGTGTGTGTGTGTGTGTGTGTGTGTGTGTGTGAGAGAGAGAGAGAGAGAGAGAGAGAGAGAGACTATACATGGTGTATCAAAAAAAGTTCCTTGAGAAAAATAAAAAGGAATCAGATAAATAACTAAGCAGTTTTTCCTATCCTGATTCTACATAAAATCTTCTGAATTACAGATTATTCCAGGTTTCAATCAATTTCGACAAGAGTGAACTGGAAATTAATGACTAAACTTTTTCCGAAAACTTCATCCTCTTACTTAATTTCATTTAATGTGTAAATCTACACACAAACATATATCCACGAACATGACTTATTGAAAACGACACATTACTTAATTCAACTACATGATTTTCATGATACTTCACTGTTATTTTCAATTAGACATGATAGCTGTCTAAAACACACTACATACACACAGACACACATGTGTATGCGTGTGTTCACGAGATAATGTGTATATAGAGATAGAGGAACTATCTTCATTGTATTTTGTCGTTGTCTCTGACCGAGTCCCCCTCAAAATGGTAACAGGTCAAGTCGGCCCACTTCAAACTCGGGCCGTCTCACAGTATTAGTAGAATAATTTTCCGCGGATTCATTTATAGTGCAAATAGTAACATGTAGTCGTGTGCGATGGTTTTTCGAAAGATTTTACCAACTTCATTATGAAATATAATTCATGTTGAAACGCTCAATATATATATGTATGTATATATATATATATTACACACACATATATATTGAGCGTTTCAACACAAAAACATGCACACATACATATATATATATATATATACACACACATATATATATACATATACATACACACACAAATATATGTATATGTTTGTGTGTGTTTGTGTAAATGTATACATGTATATATATGTATATATAGATATATGTATATGTATGTATATATATATATGTGTGTGTGTGTGTGTGTGTCCATGTATACATGTATATATATGTATATATAGATATATGTATATGTATGTATATATATATATGTGTGTGTGTGTGTCCATGTTTTATGTTGAAACGCTCAATATATGTATATATATTTGCGTGTGTGTATAAATATGTGTGTGTAATATATATATATGTACATATATATATATATATATATATATATATGTATATACATATATATATATATAAATATACATATATATATATATATATATAAGTATACATATATATATATATACATATATATATATATATATATGTATGTATATAATGAGCGTTTCAACACAAAAACAATACATTATAAATACATATATATACCTTGTAATATTAGAAGCTTCAAGAATTTAAAAAATGTGTGTGCATATATTATTATATCAGACAGTTCATGTCCGACAGAATGTGATAATTGTAGAGACATTCTATCAGGGAACATATTTCGTCAAATTGAACAGCCGACCACGTAAGAGGACGAAAAACGCACGGCTGTGTGGTCGGCAATTCGCTTTGAAACTTGGTTAATTCCGGTGTCCCACGGAATATGTTTTCTGGTATAATGTCCCCACAATCAGCGCATATATATATATATATATATATATATATATATAGAGAGAGAGAGAGAGAGAGAGAGTGAGAGAACATATATATTTAGTGTATACATTGCATATACAAATATATGTATAATGTACATAAAGTGTGTATATACATATACATACATCGTGTTTATATATATATATATAATGTATATAGTGCATATATAAACATATATATATATTATATATAGTGTGTATATGTATATGTATATCGTGTATATATATAATGTATATATATATGTTATTTATTTAGTGTGTGTACATATATATATGTAGTATATATATATACATATATATATATATATATATAGTGTATATGTTATCGTGTTATTATATCATATTTTATAATATATATATATATATATATATATATATATATATATATATATATATATATATATATATATATATATATATATACATATATAAGTGAAATAATGGATTCGCTATTTTATGAGTCTCATAAGTTCTGCACCAGCTGAAGGAATAAAAAATATCTGATAACAATAAACGTTAAAACTGTTCTTCTACTTCTAAGCATCAACCACCCAATCACTGAAGAATAAAATACATCAAACATCAATAAAACAAAAGACTCAATACACTTAGTATAAAAGCATGTTCAGTAGATAAGACTATATACGAATATGGATAATCAGTGTATCGATACATAACTAATTGATTCCCTGGGCTCCCTCAGATTTTCTCCCAATATATTGTCAATACGTTTACCAACATGTCACCTACATATTTTATATGCTCTCCCGTTAAATAAATTCGTTTCTCGTATAAGAAAAAACAAAAAAACAAAACAAACAGTGTTGTTGATCATATTCAGATAATACATTTATCTCCCTATCTATCTCAGGGCGTACACA
>OY735207.1:20345272-20355272 GCA_963457665.1 Thysanoteuthis rhombus | reverse complement strand
ATATATATATATATATATATATATATATATATACTCACACTCGTATATATATAAATACGAACATATATATAAATATGAACATATGTATATACATATATAAATGTGAATATATATAAATATAAATATACATATATGATCAAGAGAGAGTTGACGGATCCAAGTCAGTTCATCACGCTTTTTTCAGAGCTGTATTATTATAAACTGAGATATATATATATATATATATATATATATATATATATATATATATATATATATATATATATATATATAGATATATAGATTAATCGATGTGCATCAACGTTGGATACGATATACTGATTATTGACACCAAGTCGATAACCTGTACGAAAGAAATTAAATCAGTTGTCAATAAAATATTCGCTTCCAACTTCGAGTGATCAATCTGACTCGGAGCAAAATTGTATAAACACCAAGATTGAGACCAAGCTGACAGAAGGATATAATTAAGAGTATACTTACAACAGGGCTTAAAATTATGGACAACATCGTAAAAAAAAATCTTCAAATTTTGAATAATCAATTATCCCTTTCTTCCTATCGTACACGGTACGAAATCAAGAAATAAAATCACAATAGAATTTTTTTACAATTTCTAATTTGAGAAAAAAAAGAATTCAATCAAATTACTCAATTAGTACTAATTTATTTGGAATATTCGTTCTACTACAGTGTTTTATTTCGACTGATGCCTTTTGACCGAACGCAATTATAGCTAGCAGTAGCCCGTACCACATCGTTATACCTTCGATTAATGCATCTTGACCTGGGGTCAAAATTGGATTATCACAGATTCAGAGATGCATCTAGAAGTTAGGGGACCAGGGAGCTCGGTTCTTTGTGGGGCCCCATTCAATATTCAATAATATTTGTCCGTGGAAAAGCAGTAGGTCCAGTGAGCAACTTTTTATATACTTTCTGAGGGTCAACAGGAGCATTATAAATAGAACCCTCCTTTCAATCCCCTCGGCTACTCGTCCCAAAAGAATCAGGTTGTATTGCTCAGTCAAGTAGAGAGTGGATTTCCAATTAGATATTCCTTCGATCGGATAGATAGCTTGGTAGTTCGCAAGATGGAGAATTGAGTTGACTGAGGATGGTTTGAAAGGACCATAGTGGAGTGACCAGAAATCGAGGCAAAGCTTTTTCTGTAGCCAAAATGTGAGTCAAGTTAAATACACACACAAAAAAAAGAGAATTAAGATATACATCCAGTTAATGTCAACACATCGTACCTAATGCACATATCAGCAACAGGCAATGTATATATATATATATATATATATATATATATATATATATATATATATATATGTATTTACATATGTATATATACGTATATATGTTTATGTATATATATATATATATATATATATATATATATATATATATATATATATATATGCGTAAAGATATGTATGAAAAAACTCTCCTTTGAAATGATCACCCATTACAACGCGATGAATGAACCATTTGGCTTGGACAACATTAAAAAAACAAATATATATATATATATATATATATATATATATATGTATGTATATATATATATATATATATATATATATATATATATATATATATATATACATACATATATATATATATATATATATATATATATATATATATATATATATATATATATATATATATATATATATATATATATATATATATATATAATATGTATATTTCGAATAATTTATAGTCCTATCCAGGGAATGTTCTTTTCCGTGGATGAACAGAATTGCATTTTGGTAACACCCTGAACAGTGCACGCATGTTTTGGAAGAACTGTTCGAAAAATCGTTCTTTTCTCTCCAGCTTGTTCTTCGGGTTGAAAGTTTCATTTATAATAATACCTTATCCATTCTACTGTATAAAATCCTGCACTAAAATCGAAAAATATTTCAAGGTATTGCTTAATCTATATCTCTAGACATAATATATTGTATAAATACCTGTATCATGTATAAAAGTAAGGATGTGATATAATATTTATTTTCATATTATATACATATAGTTATATTATGATATATATATATATGTATATATATATATATATATATATACACACATATATATTATATATCTACATAGCATAATATAACTATATATATATAATTTGAAAATGAATAATATATAATTCAATTACATATATATCCAACAACAATCATATGTATATGAATATATATGCATACATGATTTTATTCAACATAATTATACATACATATATTCGATCTAATTACACATGTATATAAAAAATATACATATACATATATATATACACACACGTGTATACATACATGATATATATATATATATATATATATATATATATATATACATTCGCATTCGATATAATTATTCAAATCATGTGATATATGTATTATGATTATGAATAATTAAGGGGAATGTCCTTCTGCTCATCTATTGATCCTATAAATAGATATATATTTATATACATACGTATCTGTATATGAATATATACTTACATATCAATATACATTCATACATGTATACTTATATATATGTATGTATCCATATATATATATGTATATATATATACTTACATATACATATGTATATATGTAATATATACATATGTATATATAATATGTATATATATGATATATCTATAAGTGTGTGTATATATATTATATATATACATATATATGTATATATATGCCTATATAATATATATAAATGCATAATATATATATGCATATATATATATATATATATATATATATATATATATATATATATATATATATATATATATATATACATATATATATATATATATATATATATATATATATATATATACATATATATATATATATATATATATATATATATATATATATATATATATATATATATATATATACATATATATATAAGAAATGTAATTATAACTCTTTCTGCCGCTGTTCAATCTATACTGATCATGAGAAATACCATAAAATAATTTTCAGTAAATGCAGGCTGTGGGCCAAAAGAACAACTGTCATGAGACAGCTGAAGAAGGGTCGCGGCAAATGTCTCCAGTGTGTAGTATGGCATACTACGTCAAGCTCGTGAACGTGGTTAAAAATCCCTGTGCTTCAGAGTTGGACCTTTAGGGTTAGCACCTTATACCTGTGCGACTCCTTTTCACAAAATGCGTGGAAAGATGAACATTGGTAGATATTCAGTTACTGGTGCAATGTTCATGTAGACATGGTATTCAATGCTCGAATTGGCCAAGACGATAAAAAGAAATTCTGTTGGACCAGCTCTCTCTCTCTCTCCATCAAATAGCAGTGAATGTGGTCATGACTATTTTGAAACCGGTTTGTGAGTGCTTAGCTTCGGACACTTCGAATTGAAAGCGAGAAATGGAGAGAAAGATGCTCTCCTTGGTTCAGTCACTGAACAGAAATGGGTGAATGTAACAGACATCAAATTATGCTAGCGATCCGTGTAAGTTAGTAGAAATAAGTTTCATACCTGTGTAGTAATGATTATTCCGTGTAATTAATGATCGTCCCTTCTACGTTCATCGACGCATGACACTCGTTCAAGTAACTAGAGAGTGCTTAAAGAGCGCTTACCTCTGCTATGACGGTGTACACCAACTTGAAACTCAAAGATGATGACTGCATATACAACTACCATGGAGGGGAGGTATCTGTGAACATCGATTTCCAGTACTTCGTACTATTATCATCATATAAAAACATAGATACATATTACCCAATCGAAAATAATTATATCCTAGTTCTGTCCCAGAATCTATTCTTTCCTCAATTATCTATGCCGAAGCGTTCAACAAAATCATAAACACTAGAAAAAGGAAAATATGAGTGGATACATTCGACTAGGTTGAATAAAGCAGGAGTATATATATATATATATATATATATATATATATATATATATATATATATATATATATATATATATATATATATATATCTGACGTTTATCAATTATCGATCATGAAGCAGTAGAATAGACAAAAGATCCATAGTGTGTGTAATGCCTAGTTGGACAAGTCCTGTATATATATAAATATACATATATATATATACATAAATGTGTACACATACATATATTTATACTCATTTATATATACATACACATATATATATATATATATGTATAAGCGTTAATATGAGCGTCAATGTGTATATATATATACATACATATGTGTATGTATTTATATATATATATATATATATATGTGTGTGTGTGTGTGTGTGTGTGTGTGTGTGTGTGTGTGCTAACGCTCATTGTGCTCTTGTGTTGCCTGTGTATCAATTCTATCGCTCACGAATCTGTAGATGTAAGACGAGCTAGACGCATATATTCGTCATACATACCTATAGTATATAGTATATAGTATATATATATATATATATATATATATATATATATATATATATATATATATATATATGCGTGTGTGTGTCAGTGTAAGTGTAGGGTATACTGTGTGTGTGTGCGTGTGTTTGGGTGCACATATGACATTGTAATAATAAAAGGTTGTGTGCCAGTGTACATATGACATAGTAATAAAAAAAAAAGTATAAGAAAGTAAGTGAAAAAAAATGAATCTACTAACCTTGTTTCATTAATCCATTTTTGCCTACGTTACAAAAATGACAAGCTGTAATCTGCAGAAGCTTCTCCGTGTGAGCAGAACAATAAATTAGGATAACACATATGTATAATTTACTTCTAGGCCTTTTTTTCCCCTAATTTTTTTTTCTCTTTATCAAACGTGTTTGGTCGCGTGCATGTGTAATTGTTCCTCTCTGCGTATGTATGTCCGTATATTCACCTATGGAAAGGAAAGAAAAAAAAAATATTCGATTCAATTGACGTTTTTTTTTCGTCAAATTAGAATCAAATCCAGCTTCCTCGAACCGGACTAACTTTCTTTTTTTTTTTAGGTCTGATGGCTCTGCGCACGCACGTGTTCGTCTTAGCAGCAAACACGGACCTCTGCAGGGGGTCAAAAGCCAGGGTCCCGTTTCGGAGACCTTATTAAAATATTCCTCGTAAAAGCATTGTAACGCACTTAGCTTTCAGCGTGAAGAGTCATTTCACAAAGCACTTTATCTTACGTCACAACTAACATAGTAGTAGTAGTAGTAGTAGTAGTGGCAGTGGCAGTAGTTGTACTAGTAGTCGTGGTGGTGGTGGTGGTGGTTGCTGGTATAGTAGGCGTCCGGAATTAGTATTCCTAATCGTAGTAATACTAAGAGCAATGTTGATAACTAATTCTTCAACAACCCGTGATACGGTTTGTTTGGTTTAAAACCAACATTTCGTCTATCCAACTTCAAGATTTTACTTTTAACTCAACTAATTTCAGCAAGTTGGACTTAGATGATTGATAGCTTTTATGTTGTTTTCCAGGTACAAGTACATATTTATAATTCATATATACATATATAAATTGATTGTGCCCCAGAGATAAATGGATAAATGCTTTTATACAAGGAAATGAGTGAGAGGTGCGTGCAAGTATGAGGTTACTGACTAGGCTTTAGTCGTACTTATTATTGGATATATTTAAACATATAAATATGTACATAAATAATAAGTAGATTATTCTTGTTTGCATGTATCTCTCGTACAACCAGAGCTGTTATTTATTTGTTTGTTTATGAGGAAGGGAAAAAAGTCCGTTCCTTAAGCAATACACATGTATTTAGTTTTAAAAACCGTCGTGCCTTTTCCAGGTGATGACGTTTTTCAAGTCGGTGATGCGAAGTAAAGTCCACCCAAAGATTGTACAATGCTTCCTTGAAGTTGAAGAATTTCCCTGGAATTTGAAATCCAAAAACTGATCTTTCTTTCCAATTGGTTGCAGTGTATTTCCCAATTTTGTTGATACTTAATTTGTTTGTTGTCCGAAAGTCCCTCGAGTTCGTCTACGTCGCTTTTTCAAATCTCAAATGATGCAGGTTGAAAAAATATATAAATGGATTTATTCAATTTGATAAGTGGGTAATTATTCACTCATGTATATGTATTAGTATAACGTATCCTTTCAATAAACTTGAGTAAATTCACTTGACCTTTTTACTAAATCTATCGAATAAGATATTTTATTTCATTTCGAGTATAACGAGAATTGTCTTGTTTCGGTTTCACTACGGCTAAGATCTATATATATATACATATATATATGTCAAATTAATATAACTTGGTTAAAAATAACGTCTTGGATAGTTTTATTCAACAACTTATTTTCTTGGTATCCTGAAGTATATCACAAAAAAGGTCAAAACATTCACAACACTTGTTCTATGAATTATGAATATAACATCTGCACGTGCATTTGTGTTCGTTGGTCGTGAAAATTTTTTTTTTCTATTGAGGTTGATGCGAGATGTCAGGTTGGTAAGATGAATTATTTCGAAAAAAAAATTTAGATCTGTTTCCTTTTGAGTAATTTTGATGGGAGATCACTTCGGATAGATAAAACGTGATTTCTTTTCTTTAAAATAAATCTGTCATTAACTTCACGAGTCTATTGCTTTAAATAAATATCATTTAATGCAACAACAAAAAGTAAATACTAGTAATTAGTATTATTATTGTTTTGGTATATATGGTTCCGATCTGGGTCAGTAGGGAAAGATGAGTAATCCAAAAGAAATATTTATACATCTATTTATAAATATTTTTCACTTAGTATCTACTATGATAAACGAAGCTTACAGAGAAATTATATCATGATTAATAATATCAATATTATTATCATTTGCACTTATAGTGAGAAACGTGTTCACAGGTCATTCATTATATTTCTTATCAGTATAACTAGTCGTAGTAGTAGCTACTTGGGCATTATGATTGTTGTGATTACGACTCTCATTACTATTGATATTATCAGTTAGTGTGTGCATATATAGGCCTATGAGATGGTGTGCATGTATCTAGGGTGTTTTTGTTTTCTCTCTTTGTTGTTGTTTTTTTTTTTACCGACGTTGGAGCTGTTGGTATTTGAAAGGTTCAAACTATAATAATAGTCAGAAGACAAATGGCCGTAAAGCAGTTGTTGTAGTGGTGGTAGTTGTTGTTGTTGTTGTTGTAGTGGTGGTGGTGGTAGTGGTAGTGGCGTTTTCGATGGTCGAAGGCAGTCGTCGAAGAGGTATAAGAAATTCCCAGATATTGTAGCGTTCCCGACTGAATCCAGCTAATAGCCACTCTCCCCAACAGAGGACTGACGGCCTACTGATTAGAGATAGACAGAACGAACGCAATCCATATATGGCAGAGGTGAAGACACGCCCACCTTTGCCGGTCGGCGACCAATCAGAAGCCGCTGTTCGCAAACGTCCATCAAGAAAAAAAAAGTAACCAAGAAATACTGATGGGGTTGTGCTGCTGGTTTGGGGGAAGTGAGTCGGGGGAGGGGGGAAAAAGCTTTGAGGGTTCAGGCACAGAGAGGAGAAATAGGACCCATCGTGGGGGAGACAGAGACACTTTTTTTTAACCTCTTGAAACTAGTTTTGACAAAGTAAAAGTACGTGCACTTTTTAGCCCCACAACGACCACCAATTCTTCCCCCCATATCTCTCTGTCTCGGTCACTCGCTCGCGTCCTTTCCCTTTTCTCTCCCTCTCAATCTCTCTCTATCTCTCTCTCTCTCTCTCTCTCTATCTATCTATCTATCTATATATATATATATATATATATATATATATATATATATATATATATATATATATATATATGTATATATATATGCTTTTGTCTTACATACTTTTGAACAATACACCTAGTAGTATGTACGCACGTGCACACATAAACATGTATATAAGAGCGAGAAATAGTGAAAGGGAGGATCAAGAGGAGAAACAGAGAGAGAAACCATGAAATCATATCCATGAAGTCTTCGGATTTTTTCAAATGATTTCCTATGAAATTCACTCTATCATTTTGTGCATATGTGCATGCTCGCATAAACACACGCACACATATATATATACATACATATATACATATTCACATACACACACACACATATGTATATATGTACACATTTATATATATATACATATGTATAGATATACATATATATAAATGTATATATATATATGCATATGTATAGATACATATATAGATATACATATAATTATATATATACAAACATGTATGCATATATATATAAGCATATATATATGCATATATTCGTATATACACATATATACACATATGCATACGTATACATACATACACATATGTACATACACACACATATAGACACATATATACAAATACAAACATATATATATATACATATTTACACATATATATACGCACATTTATACAAATGTATGCACATATATGTATAAACATATATACGAATTCATTCATACATACATATATATATATATATATATATATATATATATATATATATATACATATATATATGTATTTATATTTATATTTATATTTATATTTATATATACGTACATGCATGAAGATAATGCAGGAGTTTCATGGATTGTTTCCAATTAATCTAATATCAAATACACTCGGTAATTTTAAATCCAGGCGCATGCGCAGAGGCGAAAAAATAGAAAGAGAGATGTGGGGGAGAGGCTGAATGTCCTTAAAGTCTTGAGATGTTTCCAATTAATTTATTAAATCCTATCGGTCATTTCATGTCCGAATACACGCACCAACACACGCGAGTGATGGTCATAGATGATAAAAATGTTTTCAAACACGTATTTACGAAAGCATTCACTCAATGAACTTCCTGAACCCAAACTAAACCACACGAATTTCCATTAAGTTCTGAAGTTTCTCATTCATTTATTATATATTCCGCTCAAAGATTTCATGTCCCAAAAAACACATACACACGTGTCTTTGAAGACCTTGCATGTTTCGAAATCAATTTGATATAAAATTGAGCTGTAAATGTATGCTTATACATAACACACACACATATATATATATAAATACGTGTGTGTATGTATGTATATATATGTACATACATATATATATATACATACATATATATATATATATATATATATATATATATATATATATATATATATATATATATATATATATATATGCAGAAACAGCGATTGAGAGAGAGATATAGATAGATGGAT
This sequence comes from Thysanoteuthis rhombus, assembly GCA_963457665.1. Classification (NCBI taxonomy): domain Eukaryota; kingdom Metazoa; phylum Mollusca; class Cephalopoda; order Oegopsida; family Thysanoteuthidae; genus Thysanoteuthis; species Thysanoteuthis major. Next base: position 20,346,102 of record OY735207.1, on the reverse strand, counting down.
AGATGTCGCTGTATGTCACAGATGGTTATTTAGTTAGCTGGTCTGGGCTCGCTGTTCGGTTGAACCGTAGTGATCTCTGACCTCACTGGTTGCTTTATTGCTGAGGCCCAGTGTCATATCAAGGTAAGACTCATAAAAATCAATATAGACGTGATCTTATACACACACACACACACACACACATGCACACGCACACAAACATATATATATATATATATATATATATATATATATATATATATATATATATATAGATGTCAAATATGTTGATGTTGATATGCTACCACATCAAATTTTTCGTTGGCAGAGTGGGGAATGATCTCATCAACTGTGAGATAACCACCACGGACATGCATATATACATATCTATGTATCCATCACAGTCTATTTCATTTCTATATCTGTTCATATCTATCCATCAATATATCTATTTATCTCTGCAAGTGCACATGCACACGAACACACACACCTACACACACATACACACACACGCACATATATATATATATATATATATATATAGAGAGAGAGAGAGAGAGAGAGAGAGAGAGTGGGAGTGAGAGATAGAGGGAGAAAGTAAGTGATAATTTTACAGATTTCTCGATTATGTGTGTAGACATGATTTCATATAATATACATGTTTTGCCAACAATGAAATTAGCTTGAAACGATCTTACGTTCGCTCATTTTCATACCTGGAAAGAAAGAGTTACCTCTACACGAACGAACTGAGAAGAGAAAAAAAATGGGTTGATTTTCTTTGTTTATTATTTTCAAAATAGAGCACACAATCCAAAAGTTCTGCCGTGGAACTCATAGAATTATTATCA
>OY735207.1:20325272-20340272 GCA_963457665.1 Thysanoteuthis rhombus | reverse complement strand
GAAGAAAGAAATAAAAAGTGAAGAAGACGAAGATAAAAAAAGAAGAAAGAAAAGATGAAGAGGGAGAAAGAGATAAAAGGTTAAGAAGAAGAAGAAGAAGAAGAAGAAGAAGAAGAAGAAGAAGAAGAAGAAGAAAAAGAAAGATAAAAAAAAGTGAAAAATACGAATAAGAAATAAAAGGTGAAAAATTAGAAAAATTAGATGAAAGAAATAAAAGGTGAAAAAAAAAGTAAGAACAGGTGAAGAAGAAGGAAAGAAAAGTTGAAGAAGAAGAATGATCTCTCCTAAATGTTGAAGAATGTTACGGTCATGCCGATTACAGTCGGCATACGAGGAACCAAGCTTAGATTACAAGAATTGTTCAATGAATTCGATATTCGAGGAAGAATTATAACTGGCCAGACGACGCCGTCGCTAAGCTTTGCGCAGATATGAGAAAGGGCTTGGAGATTTGAGAAGACTTGCTGTCACTTAATCTCCCGAGATAACCACCTAGATAAAAGCCAAGATAAACAAGACTCGGGGAAGCAGCAAGCGTAGATTATGTCGAGATAGAGACGAGACTGCCAAGCATATAGTGAGTGTAGCAAACTAAGCCCAGAAGGAATGCAAAAACAGGCAAGACTAGGTTGGGGGGGGGGTAACTGTGCAAGCGACTGAAGTTCGACCACAGAAACCAATAGTATGTGCACAGATCAGTATCAGTCTTACAGAACGAGACTCACAAAATTCTCTGAAGACAAGATCTGATAGTAATTAACAAGGAGAAAGAACGTGTCAGATTGTTGGTTTCGCTGGCCCTGCGGACCACAGGGTGAGGCTGGAGGAGAGTAAAAGAAAATGGATAAGTATCTGGAGCTTGCCAGGGAGCCGAAGAAGCTATGGAATTATTAAGGTGACTGTAGTTCCCATTGTGGTTGGAGCCCTGGGAACGATCTCATTAAACCTAGAAAAGATTGGAAGAGCTTGGAATCCGAGGAAGAACCGAAACAATCCCGATGACAGCACAGCTGTAGTCAGCCAGAATACCAAGAAAAGTCTTGGAGTATTGGGGAGTTTTGTTGTCACTTAATCCCCATTAAGGGCCATCAGCAATTGTCGGGGTAATAATAATAATAATAATAATAATAATAATAATAATAATAGCAGGCGTAACACTAATTACGGCTGCAACGAGGTAGTCTCTCGTCACTTAACAACAGACTGGAGGATCTCTAAAAGTCAGTTTAAGAGTAAATCCTTCAAAGAGGTTCAAATGGTATTCATTATTCGAAAGAAGGTATGGAGGATATCCATTAGAATGAATTAATATTTCTCTTCAAGGTGTAATCCACTGCTGAATTCGAGATCAATTGAATAAAAGAACACACTAATAGTAGCACAACCTATATATATATATATATATATATATATATATATATATATATATATATATATATAACGCTCTCCTATTCAGGGTTGAGCACTCTTTAAGTGAGGTAACTCGTTCATTGTAAGCTTATGCAATTCTCTTCCAACATGGAATTGAGCACTCTGGTGGACGGGGAATATACATGCGTAAATAAATCTATCGCTTAAAATTCAACCGTACTGGCCGTCCAGTTCCGTACAGTAGAGGGCGGATAACAGCCTTTGGGTCTGAAGCTAGGGTTTCGATCCTACCTCGTGGTACTGGATGGGATAATGGATAGTCTATAGCCACACTGAAGAGTTGTAATACAACGAAACGGCTGTCTGTGGATGACTTAATATATATATATATATATATATATGTGTGTGTGTGTGTGTGTGTGTGTGTGTATACACACAAATTACCTTGTTAATTTTCATCTAAAAACAATCTCTAAATCATTTTGGTATTAAAATAGATACAATTTAATGCATTTCTATCGTACATCACTAGTAGTTCAATTATTTATCATGCATATGATAGACCTATCCTGTAAGTAACACTTGCAGTAATTCCTGAACATTGACAATCTCCTTTCATCGAGATATCCAAGATACTTGTATAGTACAATCATTAGTAATTCTTTCACATTATACATACATAAAAATGCCCAATTTGGTCAGCAACGCTTGCATCAATAAAAATAGGTTTTCAGTGAAGAGTTCAATTTACAATGTAAATCTATGCTAAACTGGTCCCTTATTTTGTATCCGGCTGCTTTCCCGTTTGTTTCTCTTCTCTTTTTTTTTTGTAAAGAATTTAGACATTTTTTTTGTAATCATTATCCAACAAAAAGCGAGTAATCTTTATTGATTGATTAGCCGTTTTTCATTAATCACTCCAACACAGCAACTGCCAAAAGACGGTTTCTAATGGGTGACTTACCAGACCAGTTGAGTAGGTGGCTGTTTTGATGTATTGTTAAATAAATCCTATCAGGGATATCCCTGATTACAGAAATGACTTGTAACGTAACAATAATAATATTAGTTAGGTTAGAAAATGACCTAAGACAAACGAGTAGTCAGTATTCAGCGATAAGAAGATGTGAATTCTTGCTTGTACGTATAATAAGTTCAGATAGAGTCAGTGCTAAAATGTTTGTAAGTATCCTTGTTCTCTGGTTGTACCCTTGTAGAGGGTGTTTGTCGTGGGGTTCGGTTCACATGGACAATTGTTAGTAAGACTCGCTTCTGGATTGCCAGGCCTGTCGAAGCTTCGTTTTGTTCACGGTACCTGGTATTCCGTATGGTCACTCGTCTGGCTACTGACCAGGCTAGACGTAGCTCAACTTCGGTGGACTTATGCAGAGATGCCAAGGTAGATATTTTTTTTTCTTTCGAATTTGTGAGTCCAGTGTTGGCAAGAGAAAAAGAAATCGACATTACTCGAACCCTACGTTGTAGCATGGCTACCATTGGAATAATCTGTTGACTACCATTACGTATACATATTTCACCTGAAGAAGGCTGTATAATGAATCGGCTGAAATGTTATGTTATCATCACAAACAACAAGAAGGGGTTCAGTCTTCGAATATTTAAACATCTGAGATTATTTTTCGACAGTTGAAGTAATTTCAGAGATCGTGTTTCAAGAAACGGTTGGGTGATATTTTTTATCAGCAAATTTGTTACCTTCAAATGGAAAATTGAGGACAGAGAAACATCAAAAATCAGACTGTTCTTTGAATTAGTAAATTTTTTTTTTCTTCAACCTGATATGTCACTCTACTTGTTATCATTCGAGTAAATGAAATTGTGACGTAATTATTAGCCTTTCAGCGGTCTCGTCAGTATTCTTGATGATTTCAGTAATGTTATCTTCTGAACCTGAATGATTTCAATAATGTTATCTTCTTGATGGCGAACCGGGATTAGAAATGTTTTTTATATCTTGCAGGCCAAGGCGAATAAAAAAAATGAAACAATGAAGCCCACAGAAACAGCTTGCGTCGTATTTAAAGATGTTTAGCAATGAAACATTGATTCATTGGGGGTAACTGTAAATATGTGACTCTTGCCTTTTTTCCGATATTGAATTTCATTGTTCTCCAACCAAAGGTAGTTGAGGAAAATAGGGAATTTTCGCGTGCAACATCATATGCTCCATAAAGTCGTTGGGGCAGATGAAATGAGGTCGCTTGACGGATTTTGCCCGCGGGCTGAAGTTCGCCGACCCCTGGTCTTGATAGTGTCCATTCTTCCTTTGATTTCCAATTCTTCAAATCCTTTTTTAAGGGTCTTCAGCTCAGCACTATTTACTTCTGTAAAGATAGGTATAATCGCCAACTTAATATTTCAAAAATATCTTTAATTCTCAAGCAAATATAATCCAGCTTCTAGTCTTGAAGTCCGTGACCGGTCGCTTCGCTGACGGTTATCATATTTGTACGTGTACAAATTTATGTGATAAGAGGGGGGAAATCGCCCAAACTGATATATTGTTTAAAGGGTAATTTAAGAAGAGTTCAACCTTAACCCAACAACATTTTAACGACAACATGTTAGTTCGAATGAACATAGTCTTTTGTATATGTATTTTGCAACTACACTCGTATTAACCAATCATTTCTTTGTAAGCGACATTTCTGGATAGTTTCCTTTCTCTCTCTCCCTCATTATGGTCGCCAAACATTCCTCTCTCGTTCGGGTAAAACATTTTAAAATAAAGAACTCTTAAGTTTACATAAGCGTGACGGACACCACTCTTATATATTTAAAAAATTGAAATAAAGGCCTCTTGAGTCAACATGAGAGTGAAAGACTCTTACGAATTCTATTGCCGGCAAAGTAACCGTTAGAAATAACTGGATCATTTATGCTATGTATGGATGAATTTATGGATTGGCGCTATACTCTCTTCTGATCTCTATTTCTCTTGATTTGGTTTTGTACACCACTCAGTATCAAAAGGTTAGCTTAACGGATATAGCACTTCCCTGTCAACCACCAGGATAGACGTTCGAATCGCGATAGTCTTTTTCTATGATTTTATATATCTGGTTGCTTTAGTGTGACAGAAACCAACAAACCAACAAATGACAACGACTTTTTTGTAAAGAAATAATAAAAGCCCCTTGAGGTCAACATAAGCGTGACAGACGCGAAAACTTCCTTCACTCCGTGCTCGTCCAAACTGCTACAGACTGCTCGGGTGATGGCAGCCACTAATACTATAAGTGTCACAGGTATGGCTCTTATTATGGGCGACCCGTTTGAAATTCAAAGTCTCTTTGAAATTTTTTTTTCCCTTAGATACCTTTTGGTTTCATTACTACTCTGTACTCGGGGAAATTTTATCACTGTTACCTTGTAAGATTACCTCTTGTTAGAGATTAAGTGTCGGCAAGTCTTCTCAATACCCAGCGCTACTCTAACTGATTTTAGTAATACTGTCCTCTGGTTTTAATTCTTCTCAGGTTTGGGTGCAAGCCTCTGAATGTGTGCGTGTGTACATTTGGCGACAGCATCGGTAGGGGCTCCACCAAAATCACTGTATATCAAATTTTTCTGTTATCTTTTAAGCTGCACGTACTATTGTTCTCGTTGCTTTTTTCATTGTCGCTATTTTGTCAAATTTTCTGGTGGTTTAGCTAGAATATTGAGTTAATCAATATTTGTGAACCTATATCAACAACTTTTTTGAGAATTAAAGTAATGAGGAAAAAAATACTCATTTACTAATAATATTGAAATTTGATATAGAAAGATTTTACAAAACAACTCACCATAAGAGTCAGTAATTGAACAACCGTGGCGTCAGAATTTGAAGTCATGTAAAAAGAAAAAAAATATTGGAGAATAAATACGGTCAGAATAAATCCTATTAGCGACATTACTAGCGTTTTCCGATGGAATAGAGTAAATAAAAAAGATCTAAAAACTTTGAAATTTAGAAGAATGTAGATGTTATTAATAAACCCGTCAGGTCTCACAAAGGTCAAAAGGGCTTTTTTTCCCAAAAAATCAAAACAATTTTAGAAGGGGTCTAGAGAAGTACTAATACCATTTTCAAAGTCTGTATGGCCTGGAGTGTTGGATCACACAAACTCATGCAAATATAAAAAAATCTTTGATAGCTATGATTGATTAGTTAGTTGTTAGTATTCATATAATGTAAGAAATACTACGTTAAAGCGATTTAAAACTATACGTATTATATTTTTCTATGATTAAGTTCATGGATAACTTTTATGTTTAATAACTATTTCAATGCTAAGTTTAACGTTAAAATTAACATAAAAAGTTATTACTTCGAAATATTCCATTTTTTAACGGAATTTTTTCTTAACTACATGAAACTAAATGAAAACATATTTACGCTGTACGTGCGATTTTGTAATTAAAAAACGTAATTTTTATTTAGTTAATTTTTCATGTCATCGGTATCGCTATTACATTCATTAATATACGGAAATTGCGATTCACATAAGTAACATAAGTATAAAAACCATTACAAGGGATTGTGTATGATATTGAATGGACGGAGGTTCGTGAGGGTTACTCTATGAGTTATCACCCTGGGAGACATCAACCCAAGTGACGCCACTGACAATAATTTTCAAGTTCTTTGATAATCGATAAACAATTCCCCCGTTTTATCGATCTTTATTCGGGTCCAGATGATACCATCATGTTCGAAAAATGCCTTTTCTTTCTCTTCTTCTCAAACAGTATCCTGTAATCTTGTAAAATCTGCCTCAATCGAGATAAATACAATACAAAAAAAAGGCAAAGAATTAAACCCGAAAGATAAACTGACAGAGTAAGAGAGTGAGAAGGAAGGAGAAGAAAAAGAGAGAGATTCTGAAGTTGTTTTTTTTTTGTTTGTTTGTTGTTTTTTTTTCAACTCGGGAAGAAAAAAAATTTACTGGAAGCAAACATACAAATTAAATACTCAAAACGCGGTTGGAATGTCCGCCCCATTTGCTTTCAAAAAAAAAAAAATTACACACATGCGCGTGCGTGTGTATACACGCGTCAGTTTACACATTTCACCCCGAAGTGAATGCATTGCGGTCAGTTTATTAAAGGCACCTGAGAAATATTCTAAGAAATTAATTAAATGATGAATGCTTCCTACTATAAGGGGGTGCCGTAATTTGTGCGCAGAAGATTTTAAAGTGAAAAAAAAAATAAGAGGGTGAAACCCAACTCCCACTTTTCAAGTATCTCTCGTCTAATGTAACAGCCTTATAGATATTCAATAAGCTGATTTAGTTATAGCTGGATATAGTAAAGAAAGATTGTTTTGCGCCAGCCAATCTCCTAAGAAGGAAGACCCCCGTCTCTCTCACCGTCTGAGAATTCGAAATCATGGCCCCATTTGTCATTTCCTCAAAAACTGGATTTTAACACCTACAGTCGGAGCCGGTGCGAAATACTTAATAATCCAAACCACGAAGCAGACTTAAACTCGTGGGTCTATCTCCGTCCCCACCCAACGATTACTTATATACTCTCAAAAGTATAAACAAGCAAAAAACAAACAAACTAACAAAATAATAAATTTACATAACAATCCGTAACCCAATGATGAAAAAAGCATTCGTTATAAACAGAAGCTATTTATTTTTCAATATACTCCCTTTCCTTGGCAATACATTTGAGAAAATTGATCGCATAGATGGATTTTATGCAGTGAAAATTCCAGATGCTGATGCAGACTTAATGATTCACCTTCATGAATGCTTTATATATATATATATATATATATGTATATGTGTGTGTGTGTGATTACAATAATCAAATAATTGTCATATACATATATATATGTATGTGTGTATACATACATATATATATATATATATATATATATATACATACATATATATATATGTGTGTGTGTGTGCATATATATATATATATATATATATATATATATATATATATATATATATTATGTCAATTTAACAAGTAGAATTAGTTAACAGAAATCGTTTACTAGTTTTTCTTCGTCCGGTTATTTTGTTGTCTTTTCTTTATCACAACGTTACTCCCACAGGAGCTGAATAGGTTGAGGCATCGTCCATGTAAGATGAGCTGCTTTGATATGAGATGCAAGTTCAAGTCTCGTCGGAGGCTTCTTTTTATTACGATTTCACGCTCTTTGCTCTAAGGGGTCAGCGGTTATTTGACCTAGGACTTGGGAATGTAAAACAGTACGGATTTCTCTGCCACTTTTTGTGTGCAGTAACTTTTGTAAGCCATTGTGCTATTTTGTAAAGAGACAATTTCAAAGGAGTTCATGGAATCTAGGTTTTAATGGAAGAAAATTTTTCATGGCCTAATTCCCTGAACTTTTGGATAGTAGGTCGTTTAGTTTTATATAAGAGTGCAGGTATATACATATACACACGTACATATGTTTCTGAGTGTGTTAAGTTCTCATTCAGGCCCGGTGCAAGGGTTTCATGCGCCCTCGGCGAGACTTGAAATTCGCACCACCGGTTTTCTTCTAAAAACCGTTTTGAGTTCTTTTTTTCCAGTTCAGAGTGCGTCCCTAGGATCTTTGCACCCTAGGTGACCGCTTAGAATAGCCTAATGGACGGGCTGCCCCGCTCTCATTATCGCCTCAATCAACGGACCAATCTCATAAGTTAGGAGAAATAAAAGAAAAGGCGGCAGTTTCAGCTCCCGATGAAGGGAAAACTGCAGAGGGTTGTTAAAACACATTAAAAGACAGAGTGGGGGCATGTATTAAATGTAGGAGGAGTTAAAACCGACGTCATCTGAAGGGGAAGGTGACGAATGGAGAGAGAGACCATTAACAAACTGATCTTTCTCCTACCACCTACCCCCAAACTCTGTCGTCCGCAGTTGATGATTTTTTTTTCTCTTTCCTTTTTGTTGCGAATTAATCTCCGATTTCGAAGTCTGTCTCCCATTTTCTGTTCTTCTTTCCTCTTTCTCTCTCAAATTTTTCAAGGTTTTCTCATGTAGGTTTCACCTCGCTATCAGAAGCGTTTCTAAAACAAATCTTTCGTTGAGCCGAAATGGTGTAAAACGAAAAAGCATTTACCATTTGTTTGTAAAGGAAAAAAAGATTTAAGCATTCGTAGAGTCAAATCCATTCAACTCCTACGAACTATTTTTTCGTTCGTCTTTCTTACTTTCTCTTTCTTTTCTCTCTCTTTTGCCCTCTCTCCATTCAAAATCCTATTGCCAATTACCCTTTTTCATTTGTCTATCTATCTGTCTGGCTGTCTCTTTCCCTCTCTCATCTTTTCCCTCTCTTGAAAATCCTTCTAACTCTCATCAACTTTCTTTTTCTCTATTCGTCTTTCACCTTTCCTTTTTTTTCTTCACTTTTTCTGTTTTTCTCTTCTTCTCTCTATTGATCTGTGAATCTATCTTTCTGCCTCATTTAAAAAAAAAAAAACTCTAACCAACTTACTCTTTCTCCACCCGTCTCTCTATTTTTCTTGCTGGTCAATCTTTTTCTCTTTCCTTTTAGATTTGTCTAATTTTTCATTCTGTGCTTCCGCCTTATTTTTCATAGCTCTAAAATTTCTTTATAGCCAAATTATTTTCTTTCCTCCTTCCTAATCCTCGTATTTCTTCACCTTTTCTTTTCTCTAAATTCCTGTCCCCCTTCTTGTTATCTTTCATTATTTTTCTTTCTCTTTTCTCTCTTCCTAATTTAGCCATCTTTTTTTCCTTTCTTTCCTTCCCTTTTAGAGATACCTAGAGCTTGTTCTCGCTCTCTTTTTTCTATTCTGTTGCGGCCAGGGCTTCTTTCTTTCTCTTCTGTCGCTTGACAATATATAACCAATACGGAGAAACACGCGTTTACAGACACAAAAGGAAGACGCACACACAGGCACACATTAACTTGGATGATCAGCCATGTCGACTAGAGATTAAGCTATAGATAGATTAATAGATACATGCATACATAACACTTAGATATACAGATAAGAACATGCTATGTTAGATTTAGGCAGACCATATAAATATACACATATTTAGATAGATAGATTGATTGATAGATACTGTGAACGCGCTGATAGATAAATAGCCTAGGTATCCAGACTTCGATGGATTACACACACACACACACACACACACACACACACACATATATATATATATATATATATCGAGAGAGAGAGAGAGAGAGAGAGAGAGAGAGAGAGATACTCTCGCACTCATCTTCCATTACTTGAAATTTAAAAAAAAAAAGGTGATATCTTGCAACTCTTGTACCGAATTTGGGAAACATATACACAGATATTTACTAAACTTGACATCTGGCACACATGTACATACGCACGCACTCAATGTGTATACAAACTGTACACGGTGTGTACGGATTGGAAATCGCCTCAGTGCTCTTGCTCCTTTATTTAAAAATCCGGATTAAAAATATAAAAACAAAAACAAAAACCTTTTTTATTTGCTTAACTTTATCCTGCCTACTGAAAACAAACAACCCCATGGAGGGGTATTTCTCTCCATACGTCATTCACAGCCGGTAACACTCCTTATCAAATACCTCGCGCTTCTTTTATATATATATTTTTTTTTTTTTTTCATCTTTATTTATATACCTACCTACACCTAGACACATACAGGCAGATCGTCATGTCCGTCAAGTTCCCGTGTAGTCCGTCTTTCTTTCTATCATCGAATGAGAATTCATAACAGAAGCCATTTATGAATGAATGAATGAAAAGGACTGTGGTGGGGCAGAATGGGTTGAATTCGATGGACGTCTGTGTCTCTCTCTCAAATATTATATTGACAAGAGAGGAGGACGTGGATTCTGAGTACTTTAGCTGGCTTTGCTGCATTACTCGCCTCTATCGGAGAATTTTGAATAACCGTTTTGGCGTAGCGTTCATTTCACAGCGAACGAGTGAGTGTTACTGTTAACTTATTATACGTCAAATATATATATATATATATATATATATATATATATATATATATATATATATATATATATATATATATATATATATATATATATATATATATATGCTTTAACCTATGCCTGGACAAGAGCCTCTATCTCCATTTTGAACTCTTCCTCTCTTTCTCTCTCCTCTCTCTTTTCTGTGTCCCTGTCACTTTCCCTTCCTCTCTCCCACTCTCTCTCTCTTTCTCTCTCTCTCTCTCTCTTTGAGATAACGGTGTGTTTTTTGACAGATGGACAAATCGAAAACGATTTTGTTCACAGACGCGCGTGGTCTAGTGCATTTATCATCTGTGCAATCATAGACTCTTTAAAATGTCTTCCTAGACTGACCGCTAAACAACATTTTCAAGGACCATTATTAAAAAAAAGCCTTGGTGGATGAATATGTTTTTTTTTAGCAGTCTTAGTTTTAGTTTATTATTGCTTAACCTGGTCCAAATCGAGATTTTAGAAGATTTCACAGCTTCTAGACTGACCGCTTTGGGAAGGGGTAAGGATAGTTTTTCTTTCTTCTATTTCTTGAAATTTTGTTTAAAAACCATATCTCTTGTATTTGATTACACACTTACACTCACACACACACACACACACACACACACATATATATATCGTTTCTGTTGCAGTGAATATATGAACCCGGAAGAAAATGTGAAAACAACAAAAACACGCACGCACACACACACACACACACACACACACACACACACACAAGTCCTAAATGAATAAACTCAAAGAGAAAATGGATTATTTCCTTGTTTTCTTCCCATAAGTCGCATGATGTTCTTTTAGAGGGGGGGAGCTCAAATGTGGGTAATACAAATTTTACAAGTATACGGTTGTACTCCCCTTTATCAGAATATGGACAGGAAGATCGTATTGCACCAGCGTGGAAGGCCCATTTGCATAGTAAATGAGTATTCGAAATCATGCCCTCTATTGGGACGGAACTCCGACCCCCAACACAGAAGTAGGAATAAATTACTATCTCAACCAACAAATGAATTAGGAAGGCACTCAATGACTTCTAGTTGAGTGACATATACCCCGCACAGAAGCAGGGATGGGAAAGGGGTACGTGGGGATACGGTGTATACCTACTCCTCAATTTCCAGTATTTGTGTACTACCAATATCAACTAACGTTTTACTTGATCATCCCAAAACAGCCTTAACATATACGTGATTTCCCAAATCTCATTTCCATCATTGCACTAAAGACTGACCACTTGCAGACATCTTGGAATTCTTGAATTTTAAAAAGAAATAGCTCAGTGGGTGACGATTCAATTTTCTGTCTCATAGATTCTCAACATCGCCCAAATCGTATTTTGAGATTCAATGATTCAATCAAAATAATAACTTCATTTTTTTTATCAATAATTTTAAAACGTTTCGACGAATCGTATCTCTCGCCTCTATCTATCTATCTATCTATCAATCTATCTATCTCATTCCATTCATATCTATCTATCTACGTCATTCCATTCATATCTATCCGTCTATCTATCTATCTATCTATCTATCTATCTATCTATCTATCTATCTATCTATCTATCCGTCTATCTATCTATCTATCTATCTATCTATCTATCTATCTATCTATCATTTTTTCAACATCGCCAGTGGTTATGTTTAAGAGTTGGGGTATTCGAAAAGTACATTTTCCGTATTGTTAGCGATTATCTGCTTCGGTTCGAAGTTGTCAGTTGTTAAGTTTCCAAGGCGAAGTAATATTATCATGACTTGATTTATTAGAACTAGATTTTTGCTGTCCATTCTGTTATGTGTGAATATGTATGCTTGTACAAAAGAATGTACAACGCCCAATTTTGACTGGATGATATCAATCCATCTATCTCAGCATATTCACATCAATATATCTATCTCGGTATGTTCAGATATATGTATCTCAGCATAATCACATCTATCTATCTATCTCATCAAATTTACATCTATATTCATTTATCGATCTTAGCATATTTACATCTATCTCAGAATATTTACATCTATCTATTCATCTATCTCATCATATTTACATCTATCTATTCATCTATCTCAGAATATTTACATCTATCTATTCATCTATCTCATCATATTTACATCTATCTATTCATCTATCGATCTTGGCATATTTACATCTACCTCAGAATATTTACCTCTATTAAGCCTACTCGGCATAATTACATCTACCTATCTATCCGTCTCAGCATATTTACATCGATCTATCTCAGAATATTTACATCTATCAAGCCATCTCAGCATAATTACATCTATCTATCTATCTATCTATCTATCCCTCACAGTATATTTACATCTATCTATCTTTCAGCATATTTACATTTATCTCAGCATATCAACATCTATCAATCCCAGAGTAGTTACATCTATCAATCAACCCATCTCGGCATATTTACATCCATCTATTTATTTACATCTATCCATCAGCATATTCATTTCTATTAATTTATACATTAGTGTATATTCATAAACACACTACTACTGGTATGCACGCGCGTGCAGAAAGGGAGAGAGAGAGGGGGGAGATATGGAGACTGAAAGACAGAATAATAGAATCAATCCATTACGCCAGCGAAGATAAGCCTAAGAAAGAAGGATTGAATGAGAGAATGTATGGGGCGGGGGAGGATGGATAAGACGGTGGAAAACGAACCAAAAGTAATGAAAACACACAAAAATATCTCCAACTATCATAATCAATATTCGACAATCACCCACCGAGAACCGAAGAAGGGAGAAGGTTTAATTTATGTTGAATTCCATTGTAATAATAACGATAATGAAATACACCAACTTCATCTCTGGAGTGTCATTGCCGGCCCTAGAGATGCTGGTGCCCAGGGTAAGCTGAACTTTGGTAGTCTCGGAAGTATAGTATTATATAATTCATTAATTTCTGCTTTTACAGTGAGAAAAATGAATATGAAGGAATAGAGAAAAGCTCAGTACAATACTTCTGTTCAATTCATTCATTTTCACCTTTTTTTAATAGTAATTTGATGAGTCCAACTGTCTTAGGGACAAAAGAGGCACCTGCTAGCGACGACCGTGTTGCTGGTTCCTTGTAACGCGGTCATTAATTTGTAGTTCCTCGTATTATTTGCTTCTCTTGAACAGAATGCGAGTGACTCAGAATATTTTACTAGTATGGTTCTGTTTATCTGTGTACCTGCTGATTTTTGCTGTCAGTGTGCGCAAAAATCAAATATTGTGCATTTTTTCCGTGACAAAAGTATGATCGCACTTTTGAATTTGACATTATGAATCAATATTCCCCTTCAATAAAAACTCCGCAAGCTATCCAACCGAATTTGAAATCTTTTGTGCGCACATTGATTTCCTTTGTGCGCTGATTGCAAAACGTGTTTGCATGCACACAGGTGCACATCTTAGAGAGAACTTTGCTGTCTTTTCTTCTGTATTTATCCTGTTTGACTCGTCTCCAAAATCTCCCTTAACTACTTTTCCTTTTAGCCCGAATCAGGTTCCCTCGTGTCGCACTTCACACAAGTCAATGGTTTTGTCCCCATTTCTCGACTAATCAATGGGGTAACCGGAAATGTGCCCACCAGGAAGTCTGCCCATCTTGAATTTATCAAGGGATGAAAAGTGCCCATCTCGAATTCGACAAGGGAAGAAAAGTGCTGATCAAATCATAAATTGCCCATCATATAACCTCTTTTTTTGCACAACTTTAACCTATCTTTCTTCCATAAATCCCTTTTTTATTGTCATTTTTTCTTAATATTTTTTTCCATTTTTTTCTCACACCCTGGCCATTATTATTAAAAACTTTTCGTATAAATTATTTCTGTTTTTCTTCCATTAATTCTGTTATATCTTATTATTCGAGATGGACAGATTTCCTGAAAGGCAGTCCTCCAAAGTGCACATTTCCTGATTAGAACTCTTTTTCATGGGGGCTAAAAGTTCCAAGTCTCCTTCAATATATCCATTGCTAAGAAGAGTGAAGTGAGTTCATGCCTATCTTAAACAACCGGAGTTTGAACTCAGTTCACCGATTCCATTCTCTAAACCGTTAGTCCACCCTAATACTTATTCAATGTCTAAAAACAAAAAAGAATTTTGCAGTATTCTATAGAAGAATTGGAAACTAGAGACGGAGAACAAGGAACAAAAAATACAGGATGAGGAAAACGTAAATTTGCAGGTAGGGTAGCAACAAGTATCGAGGAAGTAATGAAAATGGAGAGAGAGACCGAGAGAGGGTGGGGCTGACGCATTGCCAATCACGACAACAAAATAAACAAACAGTCGAATGAAAAAGAAAACAAATTACAACAACGACTAGTTTAAAAGAAAAAAGAAAAGAAATAAAGAATCCCCAGTCGTATTTTCCTCGTGTGAGATCCGTACTGTGCAGAAAATTTCTTTCGATTTAGAAAGAAGAACGGTTTGTAGGGCGTCAGAAACGACATTGTTTGGACTGATTGAGATACAGACGACACAGAAACATATGCGCGCGAAAAAAAGTTCGGCTCTTTTATGTCACTCTTTCATTTTATTTGTTTATCATCCTTCCTATCTCCCATTCATATCTCTCTCTCTCTCTCTCTCTCTCTCTCTCCCTTTCTCCCTTTCTCCCTT
>OY735207.1:20317772-20322772 GCA_963457665.1 Thysanoteuthis rhombus | reverse complement strand
TCGGGTATAACTGTTTGCTTAGGTTTGTTTAGTTTGGTTAAAACGATACAGATATGGGGTACACAGCGAGGATTGAACTAACAACTCAGTCAGTGAGACCAGTTTCTTGACTATTACTTCACAACATCATATCTAAGAGTTTTATGAAATTGCCAGTTTAATATGAACGCATTGAAAATATATGAACTTCGAAACTACTATGTATATCCTACGAGAAATTAGAACAAAATTATTAATTCATACTTATATATGTATTAAATGAATGAAAAAAGGTTGTACATGAACATTTGCCTGCATATCTATCCGTCTATCTATCTGTCTATCTTTCAACAAACGGAGAAATACACTTAGATCATAATGTATATCATAAATCAAAATGAATGCATATATCACATTTATCGAGCTCTTTCTTCTCTTGCATTTTTCTGCACCATGTTAGATTCGTCTGTCTCTCTTCCTCCCTCTCCCATTATTTCTCTCTCTCTCACATATATATATATATATATACCATTTAGAAATTGAAAAGACTTTCATTTTGAATCTTTATGAATAAGGGATTTTTATGGACGGTTTCCTTTCTTATTCCTAACTGGAAAAATATTCAAATATCCCTAGAAGAGAAATTGAGTTACTTTTTCTAATGTTCCCTTTATATTTCTTCCATGGTGCCTTCCTGCTACTTCGTTATCTCTAAAAGATTTTTTCACCATTCTATGCTATCATAGTACTTTTTGGGTTTTGTTTTTTATCTTGATTGTCACTTTTCTTCAACATTTCTTTAATTGTTTATTTTATCCAGACGAATGAGGGTGACTGATTTTCCACAGAATTTTCAATGTGCATTTTTCTGAAACAATTCTGTAATAAAATAATTGAGTAAAAATATTCCCTTTGAAAACAAACTTCTCATGAGATATCAGTTCCCAACATACTTTAAGAATAAGTTAGAATTGGGTAAAAATACAAATTTACATATTTCAGGAAGAGATATTTAAAAAGAGATATCAATCAACTGTCCACTTTTTATTCAACAAAGGAATGACTTTTGTCTGAACAATCTTAATGTCTCTTCAAGTCTTGGAACTGACTTATATGATTAATTGTGCAATCAAAGTTTTAAATATATATATATATATATATATATATATATATATATATATATATATATATATATATATATATATATATATATATATGTTATCTATTCAACGACTTGCCCACTATTAATATTTTACGTCTAATACCGGCCGTTTCACTTGAAAAGGTTCGATAAAAAATATTAATGATAATACTAATAAGTATGTGATAATGATAATATGAATAATGATAATATGAATTATGATAATTATGATTGTTATATATTAATAATAATGTTGATATTGATGATGAATTACGGAAGTAGAAAAGTCTTCTACAGAGATGTGTGTGAATAACCCATCCCTACGTAGTAGACACTTCTGATGACGAAGTTATAAAATTTCATCTATGTTAATCTCAATAAATAAAACTTCCTGATTATTCGACAGTGAACAGAATGTTATTTATCAAGTTGGAGGGGGATGAATTCTTTTCAGCCAAGGAACTGGCATCAGTGCATCTATCTATCTATTTATCTATCTATCTAATTGATATATATATATATATATATATATATATATATATATGATTTAGGTTCTCTAGCACCATTAAAAGAAAGGGGATTTTCAATTTAATTTGATCATCTTATTACAATCTGTTTTATATCATGCAGTCTGTATGGTTGTAATTAAAAAAGAAGCATAAAAAAGTGAATCAGCTCATATAAAATGATATAAATTTACGTAAATATATATATATATATATATATATATATATATATATATATACATATATATATATATATATATATATATATATGTGTGTGTGTGTGTGTGTATGTATGTATATAAATATATATATATATATATATATATATATATATATATATATATATATATATATATATATATATATATATATATATATATATATATACATATATATATATATATATATATATATATATGTGTGTGTGTGTGTGTGTATGTATGTATATATATATATATATATATATATATATATATATATATATATATATATATATATTTATATACATGTGTGTGCGTGTGTATGTGTGTGAGTGTGTTTCGAAACAAATAAACGTGCATTTGCGAACACGCCTATAGTCACGCCTATATTTCATTATTTTGTGTGTAGAACTCAGAAATGTAAGCCAATTTATTGGATGCTTAGCAGTTTTGCATATAATATGCATTGGCAATTTGTAATGTATTTATGCTTATATATATATATATATATATATATATATATATATATATATATATATATATATATATATATATATATATATATATAAGCATATATATAAGCATATATATAAGCATACAGCAAATTTATATATATTTTTATATGTATACAAGCATATAGCAAATTTATAAATATATTTATATATGTATATGGGTATTTAGCAAATATGTATATATATCACAAATTTTATATATATATATATATATATATATATATATATATATATATATATATATATATATATATATATAAACATATGGCATGAGTATATATATATATATGTTTACATATAGATGCATAAGCATATGGCATATATAAGATATATGTAAAACCATATGGCATAAATATGTAACAAATTGCTATGGTAAAACCCAAAATTTCAGGACACTAAGGACGACGTATGGATTCATCAAATAAATCAAAGAATTAATGGAAACTGAAGATGATGTGACTGAATTGCCTCCGCTTTTCATATTTTCTGAACTCTTGCATAGAAGCAACTCGTAAAAATACGTCGGGCCGTAGAAAGTTCTCGGCCAGGCCAAGACCCACTTTAAAAAATCTGTGCTTTATTTTGTCACTGTACATCTTGGAAAGAGTGTTTTAGATCGTAAAGGGTCAATTGGCCGGATCCTCCCTCTGATTTTAGAATTTGGAGTGATTGAACCTCATCGACAAATTTCTGTATATGTATAATTTTGTGCGTGTGTATAAATGTATATATCCATGTCTCTCTCAATATACTATCCATTACTTATTATACATACGTAAATACACATACATACATACATACATATGTATATATATATATATATGTACATATATATATACTTACATGTCATGACAGATATGATAATGTTAATACAGCATTATATCTAATATTACACGATATTTACATTATTTTATGTTTTAAATGCATATCTTACATTAAATAAGAATATATACAATACATGTTATCATAAACTATATCCATTATGTAGGAATGTAGTTATTCGATAAGTTCAACGGTGTTTTGGCACAAAGAAACCAGTTTGGGACACGATAAGGACCGAACTCACCACTCGAGACAAGATAGTTAATCCCATTACCGCAGGGTGAGGAGCATATATATATATATATATATATATATATATATATATATATATATATATATATATATATATATATAGAGAGAGAGAGAGAGAGAGAGAGAGAGAGAGAGAGAGAGAAAGAGAGAGAGAAGGTAGGGGGATAGATATAGATACGTTACGTATTCACGAAAATATACAACTTCACGCTATAACTTGAGTTTATATATATATATATATATATATATATATATATATATATATGTAAATAATATAAATATATGTAAATCTATACTTGCGTATATATCATTGTGTGTACATATATATATGTATGTATGTATGCATATGCATGTACGTGTATATATATATATATTCGTTGATACATCGAAAAGTCTGTGGACAAATGATGTAAAATAATCTCTTTCTTGTCCTTGTACTTAAACCAACACATTTCCATAGATCGAACATGATATAGTGAAACCGAATTCATTTCATAACCGTATCAGGCTGCAGACGTATTGATGTATATGTTGATATATATATTTGTCTGTCTGTCTGTCTGTCTGTCTGTCTATCTATCTATCTATCAATCTATCTATCTATGTGTGTAAATATATATATATATATATATATATATATACATATATATATATATATATATATATATGTATAAAATGAAGAACTATATATATATATATATATATAAAATGAAGAAATATATATATATATATATATATATATATATATACATATATATACACATGTGTATGTATGTATATGTGTGTGAGTGTGTGTTTGCGTAGTCCAGCTGAAAACAATATTAAATCTAAAATACTCCTGCACATTTTAATTTTTTCTTTTTTGTTTACTTTTAATTTAATTTTTTCCCCCCTAATGTCGTGATATCAAAAGTTTTTTAAAAAATTCCCCTGGGTACAGGCAGTCTTCCCTGACGCTTTTGAAGAAAATGTTTTTTAAGAAATTTGATTTTAATACTTACCACAGAAACCAACTTGTTTAGTTGTACCTATTGGCACGAAACAAAAATTACATCTTTTATGAATAAATAAAATAAATAAAACGAACCAGCTGCACACGCCCAGCTCCTCTCTTTACAAAACCAACATATGTGTTGCAAGTGACTGTTGAAAGCTATCGAAATCGTTTTTACCCTATTTCTCAAGATTCCTGAATTTGGTCCAAGGACTTGATGTTACTTCGCTTCTTGCTGAAAACGTAATTTATTACGATGGAAATTTTATTCTTTGTTTTCCATAATGAAGAAAGTGAAACACATTATTCACTCATATCATATGATAATAATAGAATAATATTATAATTGCAATATAATATTATGATATAATAATTAATAATGTGTTTTCGTTGTCTGTCACGGTAATGAACGCAACTAACGTCACGAAAATTACGTTCTGATGACGTATTAAAAATGCCGAATTAAAAGAGAAATAAAATTATAAAAACTTATGAATATAAAGTATTGATAAACATCGCTACAATGGAAATTTATATTTTCCACGTATATAAAATGCAATGTGGATCCGTATATTTTATATATATATATATATA
>OY735207.1:20300272-20312772 GCA_963457665.1 Thysanoteuthis rhombus | reverse complement strand
TATCTTTTTCTTCTCTGGCTGCTGGTAAGTTAGGTGGCTATGGTTGTTGTGTTTCTCTTATTGATGTTAGTAGATCGACATCCGATAATCAGGATTTCGGATATTGATTTTCTGCATCCCCCAGGAAAAAGCCTTATATATAGGCTCTGTTCTTACCAACTGAGTTAACGGCACTCTGGTAAGGCAGAAGTCCGAGAGCGGTATTGTGCTACTCATTTCTCCATTTAACGATCGTAGGCATTGTTTCAAAATAATATATATAATTAATGTGTTATATCAAGAGAAACTCTATTTGAAATAGACCTCTTGTTATTATACGGTGAATATCTCACTAGGCCTGGATATTGTGTATAAAATACGATGGGCTACTGCAGGGATCAAACTTGTGACTCATAGGCAGCTGCGTTATCGTTTCACTCTTACCATTGAGCTAAACAATCCGCCGGTAAGAGCGACGCCTCCTTAAAGTGGTTACCTACCGGTCGCAGGTTCGATATCTGCAGCAGCCCCAATCAATTGTTTATTCTATTCACGCTATCTTGGTCAAATGACACATCCACTGTTTAATAACTCTAGGTTATTTCAGATGTTGTTCGCTTTGCTGATAGTATAAAATATCAGTAAATGGATGATTTATCTCCAACAAAATGTGATGATTCAAAAGACATTTTTGAGGGAACTTATTTTCCTCCGCACCGATGTTACTCGGTAGCAAATCGAGCGATCCAATATCATGTAAATGATTAAAGAAATGAGTGCTGAGCAGGGATCGAACACGCATCCACTAAAATGCAGACTTAGATATACTTTACGTATACATATATAGAGAAAGAGAGAAAGAGAGAGGAGGAGGAGGAGGAATTTCTAGCTATCCAATTTAATGTATATCATTGCGCTTTATCTAAATTTGTTCGTGTCTCTAAATTACTACAATATATATATATATATATATATATATATATATATATATATATATATATATATATATATATATATATATATGCACATATATATACGTGTGTGTGTGTGTGTGTGCGTGTACAAAAGTAGGAATTAATAATTCAATATATAATGTGTGATCGGTTTATTTCATGAAGTGCTCTATGCATTCAACATCAAGTTGAAGTTATCTATATCTATACTTATATATGTAAATATATATATGTACGTGTATGTGTGTGAGTGTGAGAGTGTATTTATCAAACAATCTCTTCATGCAGACTTGCACATATTTAGCTGAAGAATGTTTTCCTAGATAGAGAAAAAGAAGTAAATTACGGATTTTATGAGAATATAAAACAAGAGCAACAAGGAAAGAAAATATATTCTCTCTCTCTCTCTCTCTCTCTCTCTCTCTCTCTTCCTTTCCCCATCTTTCTTCATGGAGGTCTTTCCATATCTACTTTTGTATCATAGATCTATCATTCTATTTATATCTATCTATCTATCTATCTATCTATCTATCTATCTATCTATCTATCATTTTGTTCATATCTCTGACTCTATCTATATCATCGACCATATTCATCTATCTCTCGTTCTGTTCATATCTATCTATGTACCTATCAATTCTGTTCATATTTATCTATCATTCTGTTCGTATCTATCTATCGATCTATCTATCTATCTATCTATCTATCTATCATTCTGTCCGTATCTACCTATCATTCTGTTAATATCTATATAATTGTTCATATCCATCTATCTACTCTGTTTATATCTTTCTGCTTGTCCATATCTATTTCCGTCTGTTCTACCCACCCATCTATCTATCTATCTATCTATCTATAAGTATTTATACCTCTACACAAGCCCTTACCTGTCCATCAATATATCAATTCCCTTCTCATTTGATACTGTGTATCTGATTATACGAATGCCTAACACTCTAGCTGCTCGTACCCAATGTAGTCTTAACAGTTATAGATGTTTATACAAGTGCCAACATCTCTGAGAATGTATACACGAAGAAAAAAAATCATAACCCACTAATATACGCGTCTATTTGTTAATACGCTTTTTATGCACACAAACGTGACACGTCTATTTAAGAACACTAGCTTCGGTCGTCATTCATTTGCTTTTTGTTCATCAGCTGGAAATCCTTCGTCGTTGAGGAGGGGCCTCTTCCAGAATAACTGCAGTTGTATGGGCAACCGAAAAAGAAGTAAATATCTTTAAGAAAAAAAAAAGACATCCAGAAATATCTAGCCACTTGATATTGACGAACGAAATCAAGGGTAGTGGTGCCTTAGTCCTCGTCAAAGTGCCCCCCGTGGGAACTTGAAATATTTATCCAAACGTCCCTCTCATTTTTCTCAGTTTTGCAAAGTCGTGTTCACCTTAATCTCTTCCAGGGCTTGAAATCTCTGAAGCTAGAAAAGTCTGTCAAATCTGGGCTGTATTGGATGATCTCACCAACCCTCCACCCGACACTAAACGTGAAGAATGACTCACTTGGTCATTGTGAATACCACGGTTGCACGGTACACAAGCTCTCTAAATGGCATCTTCATGCCGACTGAGTCATCCCACGGGGGAATGTCTGTTCATGCTTCAGCAGTAAGGCTCTGGTCGCCAGGTAACGTTGAGGCCAAGCAACCGATTCTCGGGATGTTCAGACATGGCTGGATACTTTCCGGACAGACCTCGCATGACGAAGAGATGATGAAACAGTTGTGTTCGTGTGTATATTTTCGAAATGTTTTGTAAAGAGAGATGATACTGATATGATGATATAGAACAATGTATGGTGCGGAATATTCGATCGAGACGCAACAGGGGAGATGAACAGCGAGGATAGCAAGCAGGAGTGGAACGGCCCTCGTCGGGCGAACCGTGTTCTAATTCCCACTGAACCCCCAATGCACCTTGAGAAAAACAAGAATCCATTTCTCCCTACGCTCTACACCGATGGTTTCGAAACTTTGAAAATCCAAGGAACTGCGTCTATGAAGGAAATATCCCGGTGGACCCATATTTTCCGTAGTTAGTTTTTAGACAAATTGATGAACGGCAATAAAAAAAACAAAACAAACAAACAAACAAAAAACAACACATTTTTGACCTTCGAAAATCGTTTTCATTTGAAATGGATAACAATTCTTCGAATTCCAATGGATAGAACAAGTCTTGTGTATAATAATTATACTTTCTGATAACGATGCAGTGGATGTTGTGGTGTCTCTGCTACAAGATTCGCAATGTCAAGTTCAGAAAGAAGACTGCAGCAAACCCTCGGGCATCACTCATTCTACAATGGTTGGCAGAGATTAGTTGATTGAACACTCGAGCAATCCACACTTCCAAAATTACCTCACCAGTCCAAGCAATAGCAGCAAAGGTTGTTCCTCCTATCATCAATATATATTATAAGTGTGTATATGCACGCGCGTGTGTGTGTGTGAGTGTGTGTGTTGAATGTACCATTTGGCCTAGTCAACGTAAATAAACTATGTAAATAATTGAAATAAGTAACTGTTTGTTTTACAAGGTATTTTTCCGGAAGAGTACCTGATGTAGATTTGGTAATAATCATTTTATAAAAGAAATAATCAATAGGAATGCCCAATGAACATTTATTATCAATAAATGTTTTTTTTATTTTCATTTGTCCAAGCAAATATTAAAAATATGATTAAAAAAGATCCCAAGAGTGTATTTCAATCTTGACAGGAGAGACAGTGCGGTATATATATATATATATATATATATATATATATATATATATATATATATATATATATTATAAATCAGAGATGCAATATAACATAATATAATGTGATATTCGATGTATGATGGGTTTATTATGATTATTTATCCGCCTGAAGAAGTCCAAGTGTAGCCAATCTTCATATATATATATATATATATATATATAGTGTAATAAGGTAATTTTCTTTGTTTAAAATCTAAACTCAACGACTTGCCTAAAATATTCATGTTGTTTACAAAACATGGAATGAGTTTATAACAATAAAATCCCGCTATTTTTTGCTAATTATTCTTTTAGTATGATCTAGAGAATGATCTTAATTACATACCAAAAGATACACAGACACGCACATACGTACATATACAGATAAGCACGCACATGCACGCATACACAAGTACGAGCATATATATATATATATATATATATATATATATATATGTGTGTGTGTGTGTGTGTGTGTGTGTGTGTGTGTGTGTGTGTGTATGATGGTCTGGCTTCGTGAATGGAGATTTTTGGGTATGCTTGTTGACACATCAATACATTCGTTGCTTTATGAAATAAAAAGTTTTTATCCAACACAACAAATAATTATTCATCTATATGATCACTTTCTTTATCGATTCATTTAACTCAAGACTTCCCTATCATTGATCTCATAGATCACGTTGATCGAATATTATACATTAGAAGTTCCAGATCAAAACTCAGCTAATAACTACGTCAGGTAACGGATTTACTGATGCCTTCTTGTACGTACGAAGTGCTGCAATTCAAATTAGGGAACTCAAGGTGCAAAATGGATAGAAAATGTGGGGTAGTGATTTCGTTTATGAAATGTGCAGTGAGAGACGGGAACCTGATGAATGATATAAGATGATATCTATGAGTTCAAATTCTCCGGAATTTCCCATAGAACCTCGTATATATACATGCATTTGTATTAATAAACGTATTTTGCCTTGAATAATCTGCAACCATAGATAACCCGCACACTCGATTGAGCTTCAATTCCGAATGAAAAAGACATTATCCTCTTTATGCAATTATGCAAAGAAATGTTTATAAGAATTATGTTTCTATACATAACATGCACCTGAACGTCATTTTTATTGGTACAAACACAGAAACACGCACACAAACGTACACATACGTGTGTGCATATATATATATATATATATATATATATATATATATATATATATATATATATATATATATACATATATATATATATATATATATATATATATATATATAAATATATATATATATATATATATATATATATATATATATATATACGTAGAATAAGTAATATAGACATAAGACCACATAATGAACATATATATATAACTTGTTATAAAAATATTCATGCATATTATCAGCACATTATAAATGTATATATTCATGTGTGCATATGTGTGTGCGCGTGCGCATGGGAGAGTAATGTGTACATCGAGACCTCGTAGGTATTCAGATATGTGTAAATAATGTACTTTTATGAACAGATAGATATAATATGCTCATAATGTGCATATTTGTATAATATATTTATACATATATATGATAATAAATTATATGGAAACTTTTATTTGAAATAATCTCCCGTCATTACACGGTTAATATATCACTTGGCCTAGACAACGTAAATAGAATAAACAATTAATGAAAATGGGGCTGCTGCAGGAATTTCCTTTTGTTGTTTATTCTATTTACGTTGTCTAGGGCAAGTAATACATTAACCGTGTAATGACGGGATATAATTACAAATAAGAGTTTCTATGTAATATAACGCAATTTATAATCATTATTTCGTATTATATATATTTATGTGTGTGTATCCATTTCTTAACATACATATATATATATGGCGATGTATAATTATTACCATAAAATTTCGTGTATATGTATATATATATATATATATATATATATATATATATATTTTATACATTAATGTGTACACTTTGAGCTCATTATGCACGCATGCATAAATACATATATCTAAATGTATATATATTTTTCTATCTATTTGTTTATTTTGGGCGATACGCACAAACACACACAGGCAAACATATTTGTGTAAAATAAATGGATACACACGAACAATATTACATCATACTGAGCTGTTTTCCTCGTAAATTATCAATTTCTAATGGACTTCTTAATTATTTTTTTAAAAGTCTATTATGACATTCATATGTATATTCGTCTTTTTTAAAAGTGTACAAAATAAATAATAAAAAAACCCGTAAGAACTCTCGTCTGAATCATAGAAAGTGCTAAAATTCATCTATAAAAAATCCATACTTCCGTTCTTGTTAAGTTCGACTGAGGTCAGGGTGGTTAAGTAGCCATGTCTCTCTCCTGTTTCTTGGTGTAAGCGTTTGAAAAATGATCGTCGTAAAATAAACCCAGACATAATGATCTGAGACATTACGAATGATAATAATATTAATAATAATGTCTTGACGTCTCGACCAGTCATCAAATAGGAACGTTAAGATATTCTCTCCTCAAAGCATTTAGTAAAGTAACCGATATTGATATTGATCGGGTGCTGGCGAGTTGTTATCATTTTTGAGGGTTGGGTTATGTATGAGTGAATAGTGCACGATATCATGGATATATGTAAATAGATATAGACACAGAAATCAATGCTTCATGGTTGGTCTGAAGATCGCTGTGGCGTGAAATTCGGAGTCACTATGAATCACTGATTTTTCTCTCATATATATATATATAATTATTGTGTCATCCACAGACAGCTGTTCCGTTGTATTACAACTCTTCGGTGTGGCTATAGACTGTCCATTATCCCATCCAGTACCACGAGGTAGGATCGAAACTTTAGCTTTAGACTCAGTGGCTGGTATCCTCCCTCTACTCCACGGAACTGGACTGTCAATAAGGTTGAATTTAAGCAATATATATATTTACGCATATATATTCCCCCGTCCACCAGTGTGCTCCATTCCATGTTGGAAGAGCATTGCATAAGCTTACAATGAACAAGTTACCTCACTTAAAAAGTGCTCAACCCTGAATAGGGAGGTGTTAATTATTGTGGGGGAGTACATACAAATTGATTTTCATGTGTGCGGATTTTCATCCTTCTAATGAAATGAAACTATACAAATGGCAAACAAAAAAACTGTGAGGAAATCTTCAAACGAAATGAGCAGCAGATTCCTATGATATCTTTTGCAGATTGGAAAACCAAAGGTCAAAGTAACGATCGAAAATTGATCTGGTGTCATTATCAAGATTAAGGGATTCTAACGCCATTTTAACTAAACCTTCTGTTCCAGAACTTTTATCAAAAGCATGTACGCTACAATTCCATCGCCATCATAAAGATTTATACTTATTATTCTATCCCCGTCATCCGTATAATAGCCATTATAGTCTTCACGTTCTATTATTTGTATCAACAACTTTCTCGCTACTCATTATGATTATTTGCACTCGTTAAGTTTTCACACCAGCAGTGACTGGTGGCTTTCACTAGGGATATACGCCTTTCGGTCCTCATATCTGTACGTGAATAGCTTAAAAGCCTGCGCAATGGAGATTTAAGGTGGGATGAAGTGTGCACGCGTCCGACCCCTACCTAAACAAAGGGTTTACGTGCGATGTCCAGCAAGGTGGAAAAATAGGAGCAAAGTCCCTTGGTCGTAAGTTTTTTTTTGAGTTTCCTCCTCCAAGCTAACTTTGGAGTTGTGTCGCCCTACTTGAGAGAAAACTCTGACAATATGGCTGATCCAGGTGATTATATATACATATATATATATATATATGTGTGTGTGTGTGTGTGTGTGTGTGTGTGTGATCGATATATAGAAGTATATGAGCAGTCGTCTAACTGGCTCATTACCACATTATTTCGAATATTTATATAAGTGTAAATCATATGTATATATTATACAAACGCACATGTTTTCTCACAAATATACATAAATACATATACTTTAACCATAATTCGTAGATTCTATTGAAATATACGTTGAAAACTGAAAAAAAGGAAGAAAATATAAGAAAAGCTGGAGAAAAAAATTGTTAAAACACTGAATTGAAATGAAGTATCAGTAAATTGTTGTATATATGTATATATATATATATATATATATATATATATATATATATATATAGTTAATGCTTGTATCTCTATACGTATGTGTATATATGTGTACGTACTTATGCATACAGATACATAAACGTATATAGATTTAATTATGTACATATATATGCGAACATAACTAACATATACGTATGTATATATGGTTATAAATTGTGTTTATATATATATATATATATATATATATACACACACACATATATATATATATATATATATATATATATATATACACACACACACATATATATATATATATATATATATATATATATATATATATATATATATATATATATATATATAGTTTTATCATACTATATGGGTGAACATTTTTTATCGACAATGAGGAAAACACAGATTGGGTGAATAGATATTTATTCACGGACGCTTCGTTGGGAGTGACCCCCACATCATCAGCGGGATGGGGAATAAAGAAGTGGGGTCACTCCCTACGAAACGTCCGTGAATAAATACTTATCCACCCAATGTGTGTTTTCCTCATTGTCTAAAAAAACTCTCAGATATTACCTATGTCAGATATAACATAACCATTCAATAATCATATATATATATATATATATATATATCGAGAGAGAGACACAGACAGACTAACAGACAGATTGAGATAGATGGACAAACGCATAAGCTGACGCACGCACGCACACACGCACACTCATAAACATAGATATATCGATAGATTCTTAGATGAACACAGTGATATATGAACTTATTAAGATAGATAGATTGATAGATTACGTACACATTTGTCTATGGACATATTCCCAAGACACATCTACAGGTGTGTATCATATATAAGAATCTGGAGCAGAATCTTTCATTTGGTCAATATTTTAAAAAAAAAAAAAAGAAAAACATGCGTCAATAATTACGAGTATGAATTTGCAAAGCTTCATTTTACATTCTGGATTTTCAGAATTCGTAAATTTTAAGCATTTGCACATTTACATAAGTGCAACTGCAACTTTTTTTACACCACAAACGTGTGTACGTGTGAATTGTAGGAATATAGTGGTTGATTTATTAATTTCCGGATACGTATACATAAATATTTATTTTTTCGATGAATTCGACTTCAATGTGTACCAGTGCGCGCTTATATGTTTCACGTGTGCAGACGAGGGAAGATGAATAAGTCCTTAGCCCACAAAAAGTAAGAGTCCAGTTTAGCATTATATTTGCATTGTAAATGATACCACTTTTAAAATCTTATATTTATATATATACATATATATATATATATATATATATATATATATATATATATATATATACATGCATGAAAATGATCTACAAATATATGTTCTCTTAGGGCTTGTCCGATTTTCTCATTGGCATTTTCTAATAAATGTCAAAAGCCGGGATTTAATGAAACGGCCCATAAATTTTCTATTGAGCAGATGAATCCATGGTAGACATGGCAGATTGTTACTATAATACACTTATCTATCAGGCACGAGTTGGCATATTTATTGCTAACAACGGCAACAACAATATTGATTATAATAACTGAACTGGTGTAGTTGGTCTAACATAGGACCAATACACTACGGTCTGTCCCGTTTTTCTTATTACACACACAAAAATTCTCTCCTAAGTACATTTCAATAGAACAGAAAGAAGCAAGAAAAGAACCTAGAGAGAACATTCTCCAGCCAATGTAAAAAAAAAACTGAATGAAAGCCAGCCAGTTCACGTATAGTAACGATGCAGGTGAGCTAATTGTAAAAAACTCCATGGATCTGCCCTAATATTTAATCACGTATTCGTCATCCCATAGCCCAACATTCCACAAAATGTTAGTGAAACAACATGAGTATATATATATATATATATATATATAGGGGGTGTATATATATAAGTTAAAAACCAAATAATAAGTGCGTTATATTACTTTTAAACTTTGTCTAAAATTACCTCCTGTTATTAAACAGTCAATGTATTCAGACAACGCGAATAGAATGAATAATTAGAGAAATTAAGGCAGTTGCAGGAATCGAACCAGCGACTAAGAGGTAGCCGTCCTAACATAGCATCGATCTTACCGTTGAGCTAAACATCGACCCAGAGCGCGACACCCCAAATAACTCTTTATATATTCTCATTCTGTTCATCTAATGTCCACCTGTACTCAACGCAGTCAAGATATTAAGAAATGGATATGTAAACCAAAAGATATATATATATATATATATATATATATATATATATATATATATATATATATATATATATATATATATATATATATATATATATATATATATATATATATAGTTGCAAATGTGCTCTTACCATTGAGCTAAACAGCCAGCTGATTCGTCGGAGGCCCAAATAACTACCTTTTTTGTCTCATTCATTTACTGTCCATATCTGCCCTAATGTTTTTTCAACGCAGAATTGTGTTATAAAGAAATGGACATATAATCCAACCGAATAATTATAAATCGGTAATTTTTTTCCATTCGAAACTCTATTTGAACTGACATCCTGTTATTACTCGTCGAATTTGTCTGTTATCCTACGCTGCATGATTAGAAAAAACACTTAAAACATCCCCCGTATACATCTTCCAACTTTGTTGTCAGAGGTAAATAAAACCAATGATGCTCAACTGATATCAGCACATCAGTATACCTCTCCTGGGAAATAAAGAATGAAAAGTCTCTTGCGATTGTCCTGTGAGGGTAA
The DNA here is from genome assembly GCA_963457665.1 of Thysanoteuthis rhombus. Classification (NCBI taxonomy): domain Eukaryota; kingdom Metazoa; phylum Mollusca; class Cephalopoda; order Oegopsida; family Thysanoteuthidae; genus Thysanoteuthis; species Thysanoteuthis major. The sequence goes on along the minus strand of OY735207.1, from coordinate 20,302,207 downwards.
ATGGATACCTTGATCAAATCAAGTGTAAATGTACATCTGATTAATGATATGGTAATAAGAATGTATTCACTTTAATCTTGACAACATCAGGAAAAGTTATTTCAAAACTGATGAAAGTAATACCGAAAAACATTCCCGTGGGTAATCAATATTGGTTTATGTAACTTAGTTGGTCTATGTTCTACAATTTACGACCATTTCTTCTTTATCGATTAGAGGTCGATTGATTTCAAAATATTTTTTGTGGGAATCACTTTCATTCTTTATCTTCTAAAATGGTTTGATGGGCGAATTTCCACTAGGTTAACGTTGATATATCCACGATAGTGAGTTATTAGTGAGTTCCCTTCTCTCTTGCAGACCCCAAACTTCTGATCTGTGCCATGATAAGTTTAGTAAATATGAATGTAATTAACAAAAACAGCGGCCGTATGAAGAGTAACTATTACAACAACTTTATTATCTTCATCATCATCATCATCATCATCATCATCATTATTATTCATATGACTCTATGCTTGCACCAGAACTGGTGGCCATCGCGGGGGACTGAGTGACACCAAGTCTCTTCAATCCCCCAGCCTTCCTCTCGGTATTCTCCTTGTGCTGTGGTTTGTGCTTTTCTGGGGTACATCGCTGAAGGCTGAGTGATAGTGTCTCCTCAGGTCTACAAACCTCCTCCCAGCGTCCTCACGTGTAACCGTAGCGCTGTGGCATGTTCTGTCCCAGCTCTCTCTCTCTCTCTCTCTCTCTAACACTTATGCCGTGTCCACTCTAGCTATTACGCTATTTCTAACGACTAGGGTTGTTGGTCTCATATTTTCAGCACCCTCTCAGCATTCTTGCACACCCCAGTAGTGCTGTGGTCCCGAATGTCTCAATCCTCCAGTCTTAACTTCAATATCTTTGGCACAGTTCCAAGTACACCCATTAATATTGGCACTACCCTGAACTGCGTTTCCACATCTTTGTCAGTTCCTGGGCCAAGACCTGTTAATTTTTCAGATTTGGGGGGGGGGGGTTGCTCTCTTTTGGGCATTTACTATCTGGTCTGCAGTCTATGATTTGGCAGGTTCTCTTTTCCTTGTGTACAACTACCAGATCTGGTATCCTTGCTTTTTTCTGGTCTTCAATTCATCATCATCATCATCATCATCATCATCATCATCATCATTATTACTCTTAGTAGTAGTAATAGTAGTAGTAGTATATTCACGTATGTGCATGTCCACATCAGATGTCCGTTGGTCATCACTGAAGAATGAGTGGCTGCTGCCCTCTCAAATCTCCAGCACCCTTCACAGTATCTACGCAGACCTCAAAAATGCTGTGGTTTGAACAATCTCCACCTGTCCTCAAATTTCTAACGTTCAAATTCGATTCCCATGTTTTCCACATTATTTCTACCCTTCATATTCGACACGTTTCTCAGACCCCGGCCGAGGTCCACACATTTTCATAAAAAATTCCTCACAGGCTTTCACATTCATCCCTTTTCTGCTTTTCTGCCACTGTCCATTAAATCATAGATATTCACCGAGCCCAGCTTGGTCTAGCACAAGGCCATAAGCATGAGGCACCCAGCGAGAATTGAAATCATTACTTGATAGTAATGATGCATGAAACCAACTTGCAACACCAGTACACAGTGATGAGGCACTCTGTCCACTGAATTTTATGTTCCATGTACTCCAGTAACTATCTATCTACATGAATATTCGTTTTACTCTTCATGTATCTAGTTTGAGAGTTGCAGCTGACCTAACGGTTAACAGCCAAGGGGATATGGAATCAGCGAACCAAGTTCAAACTTGGACAGTTTGTGTTCACTTTACACTAATTCTATCGAGCAGTGTTTTCGAAGCTGGGGTCTTCGGACTCCTGGGTGTTTGTCAAATAATGCCCGTGTGTCTGTAGCGGTGTTCCGTCTGAACA
>OY735207.1:20292772-20295272 GCA_963457665.1 Thysanoteuthis rhombus | reverse complement strand
GACTGTAATAACCAAGATGAGAACACTCGTTCGTATTGACCAATGTATGATAATAATTCCGTATTTGAGATCAATACTTGATAATGATATTTCTATCGTCTGGGAAATCAAGAGACAACCAAGATAAGGGCACTCATCCGAATAGATCAATACGTAATAATGGTAAATCCATATCTCAGAAATTCAGACACAACTAAGATGGGAACCCTCATTCAAATGGACCAATGCACAGAAATTCATAAAATATCTCATTCTCTTAACATCTAAAGAATTTTTTAAAATAAAATCTTCTTGATATGCAATGGAGGTATTCTCGAATTAGTTTCTACGTATTGAAATAACCTTAACCCACAGTAGAATTTTTGTGTTATAAGAGGCCCGTGTTAAAAGTAACGACAGTTTTAGGTTGTAATTGTAGCCCCTTGGAAGCCTGTACAATATAGGTATGGAATTTGGATAAGATACTTAATGTTTGAAATTTCTACTCTTAACCATCAGTGTACCCTCGGTCTATTGGTAAGTCATCAGGCTGATAAGGTCGGTGTCCAGCTTTCAAACCATTATACATTGGTCCCCTTCAGCGCGAGAGAAAGCAAATAAATAGATATTCAAATAGATGAAATACATTGGTAATTATCAGGAAAGGATTATGCTGAAGAGGAAAAAAAGAGGATTTTTCACTGCATTCGAATTCTTGTTCAAATCTCGCAAGCATTTAAATCGATTAATAGTTAACATGGTTTTATATGATTAAAGCTCGAATTGCCTTTATTTATTCAATATGAGTAGATTTATAAATTCTTCAATCAGTGTGGATTCATGCGCAGTGGTTAGATGATCAATTTAACTCTAGTAATCTTAACCTACCCGTATGGTATATCCATTGTTTTCTCTTTCTCGATATATATATATAATAGCCCTTTTTTGTCAATAACTCTTTCATCAGTTCTTGGCTATTGAAAATATCTTTCTTCCTGTCTCTCGATACACAACATGATGACTGAATACCGAAACTTGCTCAAATTCGGACTTTAGCCATCGATTTCCTTTTATCTCAAATTTCTATGCTGTTTTCACAAAATGAATAAGCTGTGGGGTTTCTATGGTTGAGTAGTGCCAAAGTCAGTGGGCAGCAATAAGACAAACCAAAATCTTACCTACTCGTGCGATGTTCAAATGTAGTCAGCAAAATATATTGTTTCATCTTCCCTAAATATCTGAATTCGCTGCTCCACTATATATGTATTTAAGAGAATTAATGAAAGTTTTGACATATTCGTTCAATAAAGTGACGAAAAAAGCCACATACATTGTATAAATAATAATTATATTGTAAGAGGAGTCTGGAATCAGATGTATTTGTCTGTTGGAGTGTGATATGCACAGCATGAAACACTTGGACCTAATAAATACATATTCAAAATTGTACTGAAACCTGCATGATGGTAATAACTTGAGTAAGTTTGTTTCGTCCGAATCGATGTAATTTTCTAGAATATGTTTCTTTGATGAATATCGTTGACGAATTATATTTTTCATGTAAGTTTTTTGTCCAATCTATTGCAAAAAAAGGTACGACTCCTAAGATATCAAAACTGCCGGACCACATATTAGTTCATAGTTTTAATGTCTTGTGTTCCTTTTAAACTATAAACTAAATTAGGCATTAATATACTATCAACTATAACTCTTGAACCAGCAAAACTAAACATTTAAAAGTATCCAGCTAAAGAGATATCATGAAAATATATATATAATATAAATACGATGTCTTATTTTTATGATTATTGTGTATTTTATTGTTCTACTGAAATCTCCGGCTAAAAAGCTAAAATGTATGGGACAAATCCTGGCTCACATATTCCTCAATTGTTTTTGTTATTGGAAATATTTTTTTCTACATATTCAATTGTTTGAAATGTCGATGCAAGAACAAAAAAATCTCAAAAACTACTCACTTTTTAATAATCATTAATTTTTGGTTCACATCGAAATTCCTTCTGATGTAGTCTATATTAGTTGCTCGTTTGTTGTCCACTGAGGAGAAAGTTGGGGAGGAAGTAGACTCCCTATAGACAACGGCTTTGTGTGTATGCATGTGTGTGTTTGTGGGTGGGTGTGCTTTCTTATTATTACTACTAATTATAAAACTTATTATTGTTTCATGAAAAATAAACGCCCAAACTTTTATAAAAATCAATTCTATTCCAACGAAAGTTTGTGCCATTCGTAAGAGGAATTATTGTAGAAAATATAAAAATAATATTAATGTAAAAATCATTTTTTTCCAATGTTTAGAACCAGAGATAACGAGAGAAGTAGAGAGAGGAGTCAGAAAATAAAGAAAGACAATTATAGTAATTTAAATGTATTTTTTTTAATTTTCACCGATGGAGAAATAAAAAAAGATATAATTCAGTGAATAAACGCCTGCAGAAGCACCTAAAGGAGATCGAATTCACGATCGATATAGAGTGAGACGAAAAACATGGTTCAACAT
>OY735207.1:20282772-20287772 GCA_963457665.1 Thysanoteuthis rhombus | reverse complement strand
CCTAATCAGGGAGGTCAGTCACGTGACAAATATGTTCGAAAAATTACCAGATCGCTAACTTGTCAGTGAAATCACTAAATTGAGATTTTCTTTCCGTGAAACTCTCCTCCAGTATTAAATGATGGTAACTTGTTCTTTGATTAATTCTCCGTCGATTGATATGTTTTCCTTCTTCCGCAGAATGGTAGATAATGTTATTTTACGAAGGTTTTGTCGAGCAAAGATTGCTTCATTGCACTGCACGCAAATGGTCCACCAAGACACCTCGGTCTGTTAAGCTCTTTTACGCCCCCCACCCTTATGCTGAAATAATGGAAATATCATTTGATCTGCCTTCTCCGTGCTTTGTTCTCAATTACCTAAGGTTACGCTCACATTCCTGTCTCCAGGCTATTTCTCTAGGTCGTGCAACGAATTTTTCATGAGTGAAATAATTAATGATAAATAAAACTCACAGAGTTGCTTAACCGATTGCATTGAAATTTAATGTTTTAAGCTTCATCATGAACTTATTCGAGAATTTTTGGAGAGTTCTGCGTACACCGACTTTGGATCTCACTAAACTGCTCCAGTGATGCCAATTTAGCGGTTTCTGGATCAAAAATTTCGTCCCTTCAGTTACAATTTGGTGATCATTTTTGTTGGCAGTATCACCTAGTTATAGCATTTTGTATTTCTTTAATTTTGGTTTCGTGAATTTATCAGAGTTATGCACAAAACCTAGATGACGGGGGACGATTCTCCTGTGATGATTTCAAAATGATTTTTAAACCCAATTTGAACAAGAGGCTGTAATTAGGACTAAAAATGTTTAACATTTTTAACGATTTGTAATATTTTCCTCTATCTGTTCACGCCCTAAATGCCCTATGGATATGTTGCATGTGCTGATAGCCTGAATATGCTGTTAATATTTGCTGTGTCACTCAGGCATACAACTGCGTAGGAGGTGTCAATTTTTCATTCTTTGCCCCTCACCGCCTTTCACCCTCTTCTCTTTCAACACCCCTACCACCCCTTCCTTTCCAGTGCCCCTTTGAGTCAACCAGCACCCAAAGGATTGGTAGAACCCACTTTGGGAATTACTGTCCTTCGCCATCAATTAGAAATAACTATCTATCCAAAATAACGTTAGGATCCGTGAATCGACGGACAAACCTTGAAAATGCAAACCTTATATCAATAGAGCAGCCAAAAAACTTCCAAGAATTTAACGTCAGGGTAATTTTCTTCCGTAAGGCTCTTCATACAACCTCCTTGTGAGAAGAATATGTTCCCAAATTCTGTTTATGGTATAACTTAGACGACGGGGACAATCTTACAATGACAATGATTTAAAAACTAGATTTAAACGAAGAGCTATGATTATGACGAACATGTTTCTTGGATGATTCATAATCTATTTTCTCTACATGTCCACACACTAATTATGCTGTGGAACTGTTGCATCTACTAATATCCTGTGTGTGCTTTGCGTATTCGCTGTGTCACCATTCAATAGAGTGGATGAAAAGCTCGTCGTATTCTACTCGTAATATCACGGGTTGCACGAGGAGTTAGTTTATTAGAAGACGAAACACGAATAAACTTAACATTCTTAAACTTGCATAATTGAATTTTTCAGCAGTCACATCCACGATATTTACCGAGTGAAAAACAGCTGTTCAAAGTAATGACCTTCGGCGGCTCCTCAAGACATCTCGACTCGTCTTTCAACAAAATAGTGTATTCTCTTACGTAAGTCTGTAGTAATTTCTATAAGAGCATCAGCCATTTCCAATCTTTCAAGACTTTTTGAAGCCTGTGTCTCCAAACTGGTCGATATCGACCGCTGCAGGTCGATGGGACTCTCCAAGGTGTCGATTAATACTTTGGGGCCATTAAACGCCTGGGTCGGGTCTATTTGACGTTGGGGGTCGGAAGCTGACAGTCACACAAGAAATCCAAGTAGATAAAATACAACTTACCGATACACAATCTGATCTGTGTATTATATAATTAGTTTTTATCGTCTATTCATTTTATATTCTATGTAAGAAACATAAGTTCTTGTTGATTCAACAGCTATGCGAAGAGACAACCGGAAGTTGCCGCTTTAGTCTCCAAAACCACACCAGAGAGCAGGGTGTGGTAGGCAGCTTCCCTCACTAATGCATATGGAAACTGTACATCTACCTGTTTATTTATTTATCTATCGTACATGCCAGGAGGTTCACAGTAGATCCAGGATACCGTGAAGGGGTCGACGGTCTATAATGTTCGGGCAACCCTCTCTTAGAGTAAACCCAATTTTTCAGAATTTTTCCAAAAATCAGGAAAAATTAGTGACTGAACGAGACAGAGGAAAAGAGACAAAGAGATACAGAGACACAGAGAGACAGAGACACAGAGAGACAGAGACAAAGAGATACAGAGACACAGAGAGACAGAGACACAGAGAGACAGAGACAGGGATGCAGAGAGAGTGAAAGATTAAAATTAGAATTAGAAACGTCAATTATTATGCTTACATTTACGTTGTATTTCTCTGAACTTAATTCATGTTCATTCAACGACCGACAGTGAACGGAAATTTGATAGTTATTGGCAATACTCCATCTGAGAAATCACACCAGTTATAACAATCGATTGATGATTATGAATGAAGCTCGCACAACTATGATTCATTATTAGAATTTTACGTTATCAAAAATTCGGAATCTAGCAACCTACGTTCAGCCTTCTATTGTTTCATCTCCATAAATTGGAATTAGAGGTGATCTACTTAATTGAAAATCAGACGAAGACTTTGACTATTATCGAAACTATGCACCCAAATCTCACAGATAATCCGTTATCAATTAGTTATCATAGTTAGTTACTGAGAATAGCGCGGCAAACACAGCCACAAGTAAGGGATACCCAATGAAAATCAAACTCATAATTGCTTCCTAACGATTAAACCATCAAAGAAGGACTTTTATCGTTATTTTAACCAAGATAGATACCTATCAACTGACTATGATTGATATGAATTCATAGTGATGAAGACATAGATATGACTGAGGTTGATACATAAATAAACACAATAAGATAGATGGATAGATATATAGATACATACATATATACATGTTCGCATTCAAATACATGTATGAGTGTGTGTTTATGTATGTGTGCGTGATACGGATAAATAAATTATGGGATACATCGAGTGTTGAACATTTCACCAACATGGACTCCAACCATTCACGTCAGTTGTCTCATCAATGGTCAGACGACAATCATCGTTAATTGCAACGATCTTGATTAATTGCGCGGCGAACTTCTACGAGATTTCCGACGTGTCAGTTTGTTGAAAGTTGACCAGATCGTTTTTTTTTGCCGTCAAATGACAGTTCACCACGTTTGAAACGCTGATACAACTTGTACATTTGTGTGCTACCGAGAGCTTCTTTCTTGAAAGCTTCTCGAATCATTTATAATTTCAACATCTTTTTCACAATCTGTTTTTTTTATCAGCTATCGCAAAGATCGCTAAATGTGCTTGAAAGTACCAGAAAAAGTAATCAGAAAACGAATCAGTCAATCCAGAATTGCAACACCAGACAAAAAATTGATATGAAAAGTTTAATATTTCTTATGAAAAATAAATTCTTTTTTTATCATTAGACAGCTGACTTATTGACCCGTCTATGTTTATCTGTAAACATATTCGTCTATTTTTTCGGTCTTTATAAAAAGGTATTTAAATAAATATATATGTATTTGTAAACTCATTACACACACATACACACACAGACATATATATATATATATATATATATATATATATATATATATATATATATATATATATATATATATATATATATATATATATATATATGTATATATATATATACATATATATATCATACGGATATACACGGACATACATACAAATATACAATACACGTGCAGGAAAGAATACGTACGTATATTTTTGTATATATACACATATATACATATGTATATATACACACTCACACACACATATATAAATATACATATACACATATAAGTACACACATACATGTATATGCATATACACATATACATATATATATATACACACATACATATATATGCATATACACATATACACATATATACATACACACATGTATATACACACATACATATATATGCATATACACATATACATATATATATATATACATACACACATATATATACACACAAGCTTGTATATAAATGTACACACATATATACATACATACATATGCAAACACATGTACATACATATATACAGATATATACATGCATATATATACATATAAATACAGAAATAAACATGCATATACATATATATACGCGCATATACCTACATATATATATACACACATTTATATACACACATATGTGTTCATATATATACTCTTATATACGTACGTATATATACATACATACATAATTATACATGTATGCACTTATATATACATGCATACAAACATATATACATGTATATTACACATAAATGTACACGTCTCATGAACATTATATCGTATATATAAAGTTATATGATACATACATATGTATATCTGCACAATATTATCAATATATATGCACACACACACACATACATGCATATGTGTATATGTATGTATATACACAATGTGATATGCATTTATATATATATATATATATATATATATATGTGCATATATTCATACACAATTATTAATTATAATATTTTCATACATATGTATACACATATTCAATATAATATATATATATTCGCATACACATTTTTTTCATTGCTGCACATTTATACATATATATATATATATATATTACCTGTATTTATGCGTATAATATATGTATGTGTGTGTTTATATAAGTACTGATTTTGTGTTTCCTTCATTATGGGGCCCAGTAAAAGCATGTATTTGAAATACGACTTGTAAATAGTTTACTGTATGGATGCCAACACAAATAAATAAAATTACAGCTGTAAGAAA
>OY735207.1:20225272-20270272 GCA_963457665.1 Thysanoteuthis rhombus | reverse complement strand
ATTCTCATAAAACATAAAATCTTGCGTTATATACGTATTCAAACAAGTGAATACAACATTTCAATACTCATAGAGTAGCCAGTAACTGCAGGTGGCATTCACAGAGCAGGCAATATCTAATTGAGTGATTCTCATATATATATATATATATATATATATATATATATATATATATATATGTTGCCAACAAAACCTGCGACCTAGGAACGTAGTTCACATCTTTCCACCTCGGTGAACCTGGAATGCGAACCCTCGATTTGAGGGCTAAGGTTGGTAGTGCGCTCGCTGCCCCGTGCCATAAAACTCCATTCTGCACGCATTTGGGCTACAACGTTCTAGGACATGAAAAGAAGAGGGTGGCGAAACCTCCAGGATCTCCGTTCGTGGAGCCAAGCCATCATATTTAACTAAATATCCTTCCAGTTTCGCACTACAGGTTCATTTCCTCTGGCAATCCCCTTTCTCGGCTCCCTACAACCCCCGTAAAAAATATTTTGCCCCTTCGACCTCGTAGCACTTTTCAGTTCCGTAGACCCGAACACGGGCCTGAGTGCAAGCTGGTTTTTTATCCAGAGTCTATGAGTGCACTTGTGTGTGTATGCCTACACACGCTTGCGTGTGTGTTTGTGTGTGGATTTCATTTGGAAGTCTCTGGAGGCACGTCCCCAGTTGAAGTAATTTGATAAATGCGGACATTGTTAGCAGGATCTGTCATAACTCGATTTGCGTAATCGTGTACCACTCAATATCTCGCACGTACGTTTATCCTGGAAGTGGTTTCTCTGAATCTGACCCCACCCACTTCGCTTCAGAGCTTCAATCATTTATCTATTTCCATCATCTATCATTCATTTCAGTCTGTCAACAAATAGCTTCCTTTATCACTTGTAATTTGAAACTTTCAGCCTATTCCTATCCTGCCTTCCTCTTTCTTAATCTATTTATTAGAAACCGTCAACCAAAACTGTCAACGGAAGTTTCTTCAGTTTTTAAGTGTGTCTGGACGAATGGTTATCTATGTATATGTAGCATGTACAGGCTGCGCCAACGGGGTCAGAGGGCTGGTTATTCAAGCATTCACTCCGTATTGTGTCAATAAAAAACGATTTCTTCTTTAACGTCCCCCACCAGAAAATGGGTTTTTTAAAATGACTTATACATTGATCACCCCTCATTTGAATTTTTCGTTGAGCAACTCTACAAACTGTGCTGCCGAAAAACGTTGGTTACTTGACTGTTTCTATTCAATGACTAACTCAGCCTGTCTACCGATCTTTCTATCTATTTATATTCATATACAGTTTATTAACGCCGTATTCAACTGATATTGTAGATTTATATTATCATTTTTCCCGGTCTTTACAGAATTCTTGCGAGGAGAAATATTTCAATTCCCCGGGAGACGTCAAAAGGCACCAATAGTAATCCTTTGCTCAAAAAGATAAAATGTCCTGGGAGGATAGACTTATGAAGTTGCCTGAAAGGTGACAGAAGTTAATGAAAGAAAACAATGAATAAGTCGCTCAATAACATAAAGTTGATGACGAAAAGAATCTTATAAAAAATAGAACATACACAAAACTGAACGAACTTTTTCGATACCTCTAAAAGAGTTCACTACGCTTAGCTCCAGGGCTCAGCAACACTTTGGCCGAGATCCACAGGTAGGCGACTAAAGTGTTCTCTGTGGGCCTCAGACCTTTTCTAAAAAAAAACAAAATCAAATTTTACGTATTTGTAAGCCATTGAGCAGTAGATTCCCTTCAGATAGTTTTTTTTATGTGTCATGATTTGTTCAATTTTTGCTTATATAAGCATTGTATAATTTGTTCACTAAAGGCATGAGAGACCTCAGCCTTCACTCTAATGCTCGGTTTACTGAGAACTAGTAATTAACAGCTATCAAACTGAATATAAACAAATAAATATAAACACTTAATGCAGATTTCTATATTACTTTTTACGTTTAGGTTGGATATTTAAAATTTATACGCCTTAAGTACGATTTTTCGTGTGTAATATATGATATTATATACATGTGGACCATACGCAAAACTGAAAAACAGAAAGAGTTGGCCTTTACAAAAAGAAGTTGCTCGTCCCTGCCTAGCTCAGTACGTCCAGAATTAGTTGAAAGACGGGCGTAATTTTCTATCAGGATAATGCTAGACCGCACGTTTTATCTTTGCTGACCAGACATAAATTGTTAGAGCTTGGTTGGGAAGTTTTCTATCATCCACCGTATCCAGCGGATATTGCATCTTCGGTTTTACCTTTTTCCGGTCTGTGCAGACTTGCTTTAATGAAAAAAGACTTAAATTACCTTGAAGACTGTAAAAGGCACCCCGAACAGTTATTTGCTGTGAAAGATAAAAAGAAAAATTTTGGGTGGATAGAACTCTGAACTTGCCTGAAAGATGACTGGAGACAGCAAAATAGAACGTTACATATGTTGTTCAGTAAAGCTAATGCAGAAAGGTTTTTTTAATATTTTTAAAAAATTAGCATTGTCTTTAACATTTAACCATATAATGAGCTTATATGCAAATTGTTATGTTTATTTATTTGTTTGTTGGTGCTCAAATGGTATGATCTCATTGGTTGGTTTACCTTCCTGACATAATGAAAAACACATAGAAATTCTTAAAACTTCATGTCTGATCATCACTCCTTAAAACAGCAAGAAATGAGTCGAGACTTTAAAAAAACTCGAAATTAGGATTTTTGAATCATTTAAAAAAATGACCAAATTAAACAGCTATAGACTCCTTAATGCCGATCCACAAATAAATAAACTTGTCATTTCCGACGGGTAAATTCAAGTTACTTTATTAACAGAACGAACTTATTTCACTATCCAATAATCATTTCTCTACAATAAGCGCCCAGTTAAGTGTTGATTACGTTTAACTCAGTCTGGTGAAAAAAAGGGTAGAGAATATGTGAATGCCTGTGAAGATCGAATTCACTCTACTAGGGGTAATCCAAGAGACTAACTTGGTAACCATCGCTCAGCGGCAGACTCTCAATTAGATATTTACCAGGCTTAACTCTGTTTGACACAAGGCTACGACCTCATTTTTCAGGCTTGTCAACAGCAAATTCACGATAACAAAGCATCATACTTTTGGCTACTTTGAGCTTGCTATGATAAGGCAGGAGGTCTGCCTTGACAACGATCCCAACACTTAACAGCTGCTGTTGTATCGCATTGCAGCACAAACAGTAATATCAGGTGAATGTGCATTTATCGGGTTCAAGTCCTGTAGACCGACCTCTGCGGTTTCAGATTGAGGTCGGATTAACCGTCTGGTCGATGTATCGGATATCATAGCTCAAGGGCCTGCATGACGTAATACCAAATGAACAAAAGACTTGCTAACCAACTTATACTCCCAACTTGTCTTTTCAGTACCATAGACTGATATAAGTACAAAAAATGAACATACCTTGGCTTAGCAGGGGCGGTCGTGCGCACGTCGCACCTTTAAAAATCCATCGCGCTGGTCGGAAGATTATCCTGCATACGGGCCCCGCCAGCTGACGTTATATAGTCCTGGAAAACCCACTCATAATACTTGTTGGTGAAGTCGATCCATTCATTCACTTTTAGGCAGTGCCCGTTACCAATATGCTTGTTTGGAAGGGGCTGGTCTAAATGGTGTGGTGTGGTGAGCTGCCTGCCATTATTGTCATGCAAAACAATTTTTTGTCCATCTTACAAAACAGCGTTAGTCACTTCTCTTCGGTGTTGCCCGTTTAGATGTTTTATATTTTCATTTCGATAATTCCAAAGAACGGATGTCAAAAGGGATACTTTAGAGAAAGTCTGTAAAAACATATTATATCTTTGATTTTTCATTCATTTTCATTAGATTTCTTGAGAACCGTTGAACAATTTCGAACTCGAAATTGCACTGACTTATGTATCGCCTCGAGTAACTGCAGTAGTTTATATATATATATATATATATATATATATATATATATATATATATATATATATATATATATATATATGTGTGTGTGTGTGTGTGTAATAGAATGTGGATTCGCTACACGAACTAGCTCATGTTTCTGCCCTCTTTGGGCCTCATCATCGAGCACTCTATGAAATAAATCCATTACATTTCAGAAGCAGTTGATATATTATTATATTATGTTATACTGCTAGCCTGATTTGTACCACATATACTATATCTATCTATCTATATCTATATATATATATATATATATATATATATATATATATATATATATATATAAGCCGTAAATGCAAGTTAGTATGTTTAACTGTGTATATATTTGGTCGTATGATTTGTCCGATTCTTATAATAAACAATGAGTGAAAATAGATTGGTCCTACAAAGCTTATAAAACATTAACATATTTGTAATAAAATGTGATAGTCTGTTGTCATAACAACGAACATTAAGTGGAAATTTTAATGTTCTAAAGGGACGCTGTGTAAACGACGAGAATGGTCATTGCGTTTGTGAGTGATTTGAAGAAAGAATCATTTTTCGAGTGAGTGAGTCTCTCTTTCTCCTTACTGAAGTCAATTTTTTGCCTGCCAGAAGGTGAAAGATGACGCTCGGTTGCTACATTGTTGGAGGCTTCTGTGGACAAAAACTCGCAGAAACAGTCCAAGAATATCATAATACTGTCCGTACACACACAAACACAAAAGAATTAATTAAAAATATTGCTGCGACAAAACTAAAATGATTCAAAATTCAAAAATGTAATAGTCAAATGCTTTAAAAAAAATGATATTTTTAATAAAATGAGTTTTCACGGAACAGCTTAAACTGAGTTGAGACTCTAAATAAGAATTAGAAATAGAATGCTTGTTTTATCAAAAATAAAATATCTAATAAATTAGTTTTATCCTCCTCTTTGCCGATCCATACATGAATAACCCTGTCATATATATATATATATATATATATATATATATATATATATATATATATATATATATATATATATATATATTGTTGACGAGTGCAAAAATAGAGACACATCATAGGCTGAAGTATAAACTCAACTAATCTTCATACTCCATACAGGAAGCAAACGTTTTCCTCAAGACCGGAAAGTAATTTTAGAAATAATCCAAGTGGCTCATTTACTCTGTTATTTATTCTACCTGCTCGATTTCAGGTGATCAAAAGAACCTTCTTCTCTGATTTCAACCCCAACCCCACATTTGTCAACTTCTGCCTGTTGCCAGAAACTAAACTTTAGTTCCTATCATGAAAAAGAGAAAACGAAAGCTGAGATTCATTCTGTGTCTCTCATTCACTCTAAAAATCATTTACTTGCAACAGAAAATCCAACTGTTAAATTCGTAAACCGCTTGTAATTGACTTCAATGAATAAAATGAAAATAAATTTGGAAAAAATGATTATAGTGGAACTCTACTGCAAAATTATTTTTAAATCACTAGAAATATCCAGATTTGGGAGAATGTAGATGTTATTAATTATCCCGTCAGAATAAGGCCTCAAAAATTCTTAGAGATTTTTTTCTTCCAAAAACAACAAAAATACTTTTAGAAAGGATCTAGTGGAGTAATGTTTCCAATTTTCAAGTATGTAGACAAAACAATATGGCCAGGAGCGCCTGAACATGCTAACGAATAAATCTGCCAGAATAAGGCTCCCAAAGGTCAAAAAGGCCTTTTTTCCAAAAAATAAAATAAAAATTTGAAAGGGTTTTAGTGGAGTGCAGATGCCAATTTCAAGTATATAGACAAAACAACATGGCCAGGGGCGCCACAACAAACAAACAAGCAAGCAAACAGACAAACACACACAAAAAAAAAAACCCACTCACATATTAAAAAAAATTAAAAGAGGAGAGGACCATTCGCGATCTTTGATGGCTCCGGTGGTAAAATTTTATGATACTTTTTATGAGCAGTTATTTCCTTGTGATTGAAATTCTAATCTCTTTGTATGGATTTAAGAGTTAAATGGCCCTGTAAAATCGTCCCGGGTGAATATTTTCAAATTAACAATCTTAAAGGTTATTTCATTTTACACACTTTTTCAGAAATTGACATTTGATTTGAAAGAAAACTGTCCTTACTAATATTCCGATGTATGTTTTACAGAATCGTCAGTAATAATCAATATTCTTTTCGTTTAGTATTTGATTTAAAAATAAGAAGCAATGGGGTTGCTGTTGATTTTCACGTACATGATCGTCAGAATAATTTTTTTTCTGACAAGATAAAAGACAGAAATAATTCGAGTCAACACACGAATCAGAATATGATATTTAATTAAAGTGGGTGTAGAAGTACAAACTATATCCTTGGGAGAAATTGTTGTTTGATTTAAAAAGAAAAAAAAAACATTATAATATTGCTTCGCTCTTGATGTCTACTCAGATTATCGTCAGAATCAATTTTAAAACCTAAATGGATGTAGCAATATTACCTTTGTTCATGCTTTTATTAGATAAAGATTTGTCAATCAATAATTTTGTTTTACTAGTATTTTATTCAATCTTTATTTCTTCTTATCCGATTTTACGGCACCTTTTCTCGGGCTGCGATATCTACGGCAGTAAGTAAAGAGAGGATCCGAAATGAAGGATGCCGAGAGTCTGAACTTAATTTCTGACCGTTTACTCTGTGTCGTAGATTGATGGTTTGACTTGTGATAGAAAAAGGAAGTGAAAAAAAATGATGAATGAAAGTTCTAGTTAAAGATCAATTATAACAAGCGTGGCTGTGCTAGCGTCAAACTATCTGGTTTCATGAGAATCTGAAAGGTAAACGAAACAGAATTCATTTCTCCACACAATACTATTCCTGAACTACGTATTCCATTTCAATTCCTTTATTCGTAATGTCTGTAATAAAACGAGTTCACCCGAGTTGAGAGAGTGAATTCGTCATCAGTTTTTGCGTACGTAACTCTTATTCATGCCGTCATGGCGTTACTGGTTTTTGGTGAGGTCAGTGTCATCGTTGTGACAAACGAAAATAAAGTCAAAACTCAATAGTAGGAGTTTGACTGTAGATAGAAGTAATTTCAGATAACATCAGAATCAAAAATTGATATTATATTTTAAAATAACATTGTCATTGACTCCAATCTATGTGCAAAAACTTCAGAAACAATTATGAAAAAGAATACAAAAAGGGATTGAAGTAATTCCAGGCAATTCATTTGTCAGAAATTAATAACTGATTTCTTTAAAAAAATCCTTCTGATTTATTCGTATTTCGGTGTTTATTTATATCACCGCCAGAAAAGGATTACGCACTTGATGGGGCTCAGGGTGTTGAATGGGAAGTAATACATTGTAAATAAAAATAAAAAATACACGACAAAAGAAAGAGAGGGGGGGAGGGAGATGAAAGAAAATATAATGAATGTAACCTGGGTTCAAGTAAGAAACGAATTAAACAAAAGGCTAAAGTGAATGCTATCTGTTATCAAGGAAAGATGCGTAGCTAAAAGGCTACCCAAAATGAAGTGATAAAGGAGGCTGTGTTTGTGAAACCCAGCATGTTACGCAACGCGGGAGAAACACTTAGTGAGGCCGATAAGTCACAACGCAATTTGATAACGTGAGATCATGGTGGAAATCTTTGGTGTTGAATAGCAGACGAATAGTTATAAGACAGGTCTGGTTAGTTACTCAATAGAAACTGTCACCTGACCAACGTCTTTTGGTAGCATGCTGCGTTTGGGGGTGATGCATTAAAAATTGCAAAAAGAGGTGATCAATAAATAAATCACTTATGTCACCTTTTGTTGAGCAGTGATCTCTAAAAAGTCCGAATTTAAAAAAAAAAAAAGGAAAAAAAAAGCGTGAACGCTAAGGTTAAGATTTAACATAAACTTATATTGTTAATTGATCCCCCCACACACACCAAAAAAGTATGTGGGGTGTATGAAAAAAAAGTTACATAAAAAAAAAATTTGTAGGCATAATGATGAGTTAATGTCGAAATTTTCAGCCCTGTAGCTCATTTTGTCCGGCCTGTATGCGTGATACATGAATAGCCAGCCAGTCAGCCAGACCAACTTGAAAACTTGAAAATTGTTGAAGGACGCTTTTGGTGTTGAATTGCAGACCAAGAGTTACGAGATAGAAGTAAGCAGACGAACAGATGATTCGCATGCTTGTAAAATATGAGCACTCGATTTGGCACTATAATTCGGCAGTCCCACATGCTATTTTTTTTTTTTTTTTTGCTGTGATATTTTAATACTGAAGTTAATCAATATGTGCCCAATATTTTTATGTTGTGGACTGTTATGATTGTGATTACTTTAATAATTCTGGCTCCAAGAGATCGAGGCCATTCATTAAAAAGAAAGCAGTACCCTACAAGGAGAGAGAGAGAGAGAGAGAGAGAGAGAGAGAGAGAGAGAGAGAGAGAGAGAGAGAGAGAGAGAGAGAAAGAGAAAGAGAAAGAGAAAGAGAAAGAGAAAGAACTTGGTTCAGATCACGAAACTGGCAAAGGAGAATATTAAGGATATAGATAATTAGATAAGTGGTGAAGACAAAGACGACGGATTGGAAAGGTACCAAATTTGTACACCTCATGCACTTGTTGAGGTATTTTTAAAAGCTTTTTATCTGCACTACTTACGTGTTCAAAATTAATTTCAAAGGGGTAATACGTAAGCAAAAAAGAAAGGAAATAAATATTGTGGTACTAAAGAATTTCGGTTGAAATTTCGGTTAATTTTAGTCACGTATGATTTTTTTTTCTGTGTACATTCAAGTATATTTTCAGTCAAATCTAGACACAAAATCTTTCGTGTTATACATGAGAAAAAATACGGTACATATATAGACGACTCCTGTTGAGCAAATGTCTGCACGGATAGCATAATGATCAGCATGTTAACCTCACATGCGAAAGGTCCCTGGTTCGATTCCCGGTATGAGCGAAGAATCAGTATCCCTTAGGTAGTATTTGCATCCTTCCAAGGAGGTAGTCATAAAAACTAATATAATCCTGGATTTGGGATTCGCAATGATCACTTATCTGACTTATACAGAAACGGGGACTTCGCCACCGGTCATCATATTCTATGTCTCTTGAGAGACAGGCGTTTTACCTTACTGTGGAGTTCAACTTGTACCTACTGTAGTGAGTTCAACATTCCTGTTATAGCGTCTCCGTGCCAAGTCAAGCTTAGTAAATATCATGGGGTAACCTTGCCTCAGACTATCTTGATAACCACTATTCTAACTGACCACAAACCGTGAACTCGACGATAGGAACCTCTTTAGAATTAACCAACGTTGATCAATTATCGTGATCTCGGCTGGAAAGGTTCGGGAATGCAGGACGATGTTCTAAACCAACTGTGAGGTTCTAATTTTGATGACCAACAAACAACGACGTATTTCATTGAAAGGACCTCCTGTAACGTTCCCTCCCATGCAAAGTATATTTTTACCTGTGCAGTGAGAGAACTTTCTTCTTTTTTTTTCAATTTTTTTGCAACACTGTTTAATAGTCTTGAAAATATATGTACAAGGCCGGTCAGGATTATTGGCAACACTGGATATTTTGGATAACCTGTGTAATACCTTCAGAAATTAATGGAAATCTACCAAATTCTGTTCATGAAAACGTAATCTATTAAAAACATTATTTTCCGACTTACATGTAGTAATTCCAAAGAAGAAATGGAAAATATGACCTAGACAGTAATATTGGTACCTTTTCATTATATTTGATTGCACATATCCTTTAGACTTTTTCTGGTTGCCATCTACAAGCTTCTTATACATGTCTGCTGGTAGTTTTTCTCACTCTTTCAAGTTTCCAGTGGTGTATGGTACGCGTTGAAACAATGGCTCCAAATTTCTATTCTCTCTAAAGATTTTAAACAGGGATTGAGACTAGGACTTATTGTTGGTCAATTTAAAACAGTTCATTTAACCCCTCCTTTTCAACCGTTCTTGTGTCTTATACTAATACCTTCCTATAATTCCTATTGTTAATGTTAATAATAGTAATATTAATTATTTTCACCGGGTTTTCATCACTCGGTTACTTCTCCTTTTTCTTCTTTTTTTCCCTTCACTTATCCATTTCCACCTTTGGTTCTGTTCCGTTTCCTATTTTCATTTAATCTATTAAAAACAAACCGGAACAAACGAAACGAAAAATGAATCTCTTGAGGGAAAGAAAAACAGAAGAGGTAGAGTCCATTCCTGTTTTGTTTTTTTGTTTTTTTGCTCTTCTTCTTTCTGCGAGAAATGTACTCATTTATCACAGTTAATGGGCGAAGAATCTCGGCTGTGTGGCCAATGTAACGTTATGTAAATTATCTAAGGTTATGTGCGTGCGGGACTAAGTCATTTGGATGCTTCAATATTAACGGCCGGTGGTCTCGTCTGCTTTCACCCAATTCCCACGGCTCCCACGAGAAAATTGGATGGGGATTTCACCGAGGGAGAGGTGCAGAGTGGCTGAGTGGTTAACGGCACGGAGAATGGACCCGACGAACCGAGTTCAAACGAGCTCATTAACGAGCTCATTTCACACTAATACCCTGGGAAAAGCATGAATCCATCTGTCTCTCTCTCTCTCTCTGCCCCACTGGTATGGGCCAAACTTCGGCTGGGACAGTCTGTACTCACTTCACATTGATACCCTTGGTAAAAGCATGAATCCATCCCCCCCCCGGTATTAGTAAAAAGGTGAAGTGAGTGATGCCATTTCGGATGCTCATCACATTTAGGTTTAATTTACTGATCGGGTAGTTAGTGGTGGGGTACGTGGAGCTCAAGCAGGTACGATTGTAGCCGTAGCCAGCGTAACGGCACTACTTACTCTATTCGCTAAAGGGGTCAAAGGGAGAAAATTTGAGTTTTGTTTATTATTTAAAGGAAATGTAAAAGATGGTGGAATAAGGGGCGATGAGAAAAGAAGCGGAAGGGGAGACAAAAGGGGAGGACAAGGAGTCAGAGGAGACAGGAAGAAGTGGGCAGAACAACTAGGAGGGAGGAGGAGGGGCAGATTAGGAAAGCGTAGAACAATGGAAGTGGAAGGATGAAAACGAAAGAAGAGACGCAGTCGTGGATTAGAAGAGGAGAGAAGGAGAGGTAGGAGAAGAAGAGAGAGAACAAGGTGTCGAGGAGATAGGGGAGGAGTGGGAAATAAAGAAGAAGAGGAAGATGATGAACAAGAATAAGAGAGAGGGTAAGAGCAGAGAAGAAGAAAGAAGTAGCAATGAAGAGGAAGCAGAAGAGAAGACGTAGAAAGAACAGGGGAGAGAAAGGATAAGAAGAAGTAGAAGAAAGGTGACCGAGAAGAAGAAAAGAAGTAGGAAGAGGAGAAAGGGGGTGATGGAAAGCTACTATAGTATGAGTAACAAAAACTAATGATGATATTAATGGTAGTTATGATTTCGACAAAAATGTCGGCATGATAAACGTGAAATAATAGAGATTTACACTACAGTGAGCTTGGATAATAGTCTTTGGCTGACCATAAACGGATATTTTTTTAAATTTAGTTTTTTGTTCTCATCACTTCCTATGTTTTTATTATTCTTTAAATTCAGAATTCTTGCGACATCATCAGAACATGAAATTCTATTTCGCTACATCTGTTGTGTCCCTCGTCGTGACCGAGTACAAAAATGCATGGCTAATTATTGTATACGTGAATGCAAAACGGCGATTAATAATTGCTACATAGTCAGTGCTGAGTGACTTGACGAGGGGTAGATGTAGTTAGATCATGAGAATATAGGACGATGTTTAAATCCCTGCCAAAAATCTGACCATGAGATATAAATCATATGGTCAATGTTCCATAATTCTCACCCAGCCAACCTGGCGCTAAAC
Source organism: Thysanoteuthis rhombus (assembly GCA_963457665.1). Classification (NCBI taxonomy): domain Eukaryota; kingdom Metazoa; phylum Mollusca; class Cephalopoda; order Oegopsida; family Thysanoteuthidae; genus Thysanoteuthis; species Thysanoteuthis major. The sequence continues at coordinate 20,258,424 of OY735207.1, read as the reverse complement.
AATCACTCATAATGTAAAGCTGTGAGAGGGAGTCGGCCAGAAAAAACGCCACTTGAAACACCGCAGAAAAGCAGCAAAAGTTATCTCAACTATTGCTCGGGCTTTTGTCCTCATTCGTTGGGTTACATTTATTGTCAGCACAACGTTTCGACCTATCAATTTTCCATCAGTCTTCAGGTGTAAAGCTCGTAAAATTAGAATCGAATAGTCAGTAGATTAGCTGCCATCTCTTCTTTACACGTCATCAAAGAGATTGTTCTCGATCTTGATATTGGCATAGATATATATCGAGGTGTGGATGCTTCAGAATTGAAAATGCAATCGGCGAACCGTGTTCAGATTTATGCTGAAGCTGTTCATGATCACTTTGTGCCAATGCCTTTTGAAAAAGGGTCGAATCTATGTTTCCTTTTGCTCTGTAGCACCGCCAGATATCTCGGGCAGGAGATCTGTCGCTGGATGATAATCCACGGTCGTAATAATTAGCTGAGATAGATAACGATCAAATGAAGATGTTTCTTGAGAAAAATCAACGTCAAATGCTGCAAGATGTAGCCAAGATACTAAAAAATATCTAAATCAAGTATTAAAAATCATTGGCTACTACTTGGTTATGTTAGTCGCTTACATGTGTCACATGAATTACACGAAAAAACCTACAAGATAGTATTCCAATTCACTGTTTGGAAACAAATTGGGACAATAAAAACTGAATAATTTACCACAACGTGGAACGCTTGAGATTGTGGGACAAGCAAAATAAACCATCTCTAACCGTACCAGAAGACGGTCTTCAACCAAAATGTATATGTTGGGATAAAAAAAAAAATATGAACACAGACGGAGACAGGTAACCCCATATAAATATATGAGACAGAATAATATATTGATTTTAAACAGACTGCATATATTAATATTGAACACGCGGCGATACATAACCAGCAAGGCAAATATGAATAACCTGAGATGCGAAGAAATGAACTAAAATAAGATAAGAATAAAATCAACTCGCATTGCTGATAAGTGGCGGGTGGGTGCGGTACAAATAGGTCGAGCAACTTATGTGCAGACGAGTCTTTGTACACAAAAGTTTCGATTCTAATAACGAATACGAAGTGGCTTACGCTGGAGTTGATTACCGAAGAGGGGAAAACCTATTAAATATGTGTTTTTCTGTTGTTGTCACCGAGCATCGTCGGTCCTGGAACGTGCAATCGACCTTCTGTCCACCCTAGATACACACGCACAGCCGCACCTACACACACTCGGTAAATATGCACTCTGTCGCTGGTAAATACTCTGACACTCATAAAACTACGTCGGCTTTCATTTGTTACCATTCAAGCAATGCTCATAGAGACAATTTAAACATCTGGTAATTCGGACATTTATTTATATATATATATATATATATATATATATATATATATATATATATATATATATATATATATATATATATATATATACGTCCGTTAGTTCATATCTATCTCAACCTATGAATCTCTCTCTCTCTCTCTCTCTCTCTCTCTCTCTCTCTCTCTCTCTCTCTCTCTTATCCATGTGCTTGTCTAAGTGTTGATATCTATTCACACCACTCTCTCTATTACTCCATATTGGCTGCAATCTATTTATGCCACAGTAAAAGTTTCATCAGTTTGTTATGAAGAATTGAAGAATTCTTGCATGCAAAAGGTCACGGGTTCGATGCTCGGTACGGACGAAGAGCTTCATATTTTCCCACACAGCTAATTGAGTACTCTACGAGTTATGTGATTGAGGTTGAAGGCATTTATTGACCGTCTTACAGTCGCATCCTCCACGGGACGAAAGGCGAGCATGCCTTCAGCCCTCTTCCAAAATGTCTTGCCAACATGAAAGATTATGGCTAACTGAAACGCCTAGTGGGTTATGCCTTCGGCAAGGTAACCGAGGAAGCGTTTCTAATATAATATACATGGAGTCTTATTATAACGAAGAATGTTATCAAATCATCATAAATATCAGTCTGTATCGAAACTTTATTTTAAATGGGTTCAACTAAATATCAAATTCATAAAAATTAAAATCAATTTTTATGATTTAAAGTTGTCTATAATAATGAAATTTTTACTATGAATATGAATTTATAATCCATTTTTCATATCATTTGTTTGATATCAACTGGTTATTGTTATCTGAAAGACTCTGTCCAAAAGTGATCACCATATGCGGCTTCCTCTGTGGATAAATATGAAGAAAGAAAATATATGCCCACTGTTACATTGATAGATTGATAGATAGATAGGTAGATAGATAGATAGATAGATAGATAGATAGATAGATTTGAAAATGCTGATCTTCGCTTCCTTCCTGCCAAATTTCCCGCTAATGGGGGAGATTCTTTTGCTCGATTAACAAATAGTTTTGTATTTGATCTTTACGGATCTTACACTCGAAGAGGTGTCATATTCTTGAAATGAAAACATCAGTCAGTGACATCACCTGGCAAATTCCCGCTCCTCTGTTGAAGGAAATAGAAAATTGCTTATTCCCTGAAGCGCTGTCTATCAATAATAATAATAATAATAATAATAATAATAATAATAATAATAATGATAATAATAATAATAATAGTAATAATCACATATATTGAGAATCGAATGCATTTATGTTTGTATAAGACGCAAACGCAAAATCGTACGTGCATATACATATTACATTTGTTGATACATAGATATGTGTGTGTGTGAGTGCATGTGTATGTGTGTGTGCGTGTGTGTGCATACGTGTGTGTGAGTGAAGAACGTACGCGAATATATGAGGAAATTGTCCATCTTCATAGGATCGTGGGAGAAATGAGGATATGAATAAAATATGTCATGTTTAGATTTATATAAATAGATACAAACTCGCCGAGATAAGTATGAACAGACTTTGATTGATAGATAGATAGATAGATGGATAGATAGATGGATAGATAGATAGATAGATACTGTTTTGTTCCATTATCTTAATCTTTCAGGCAACTTCGTCATTCAATCCTCCAAAACTTTTCTCTCTAAGCAAAGGACTACTCTCAATGCTTTTTGCAGTCTTCTAAGAGATTGGAATTTTTTCATTAACTGAATTCTGACCCGAATAAATGGAAATCCAGGGGTGCAATATCTGCTGAATACGGTGGCGAGTGAATACTTTCTAGTTGAGCTGTAACTATTTCTGCCTGCTTGCCAGAGAAACATGCGGTCCAAACTGCTGAATACACTTCTAAATTTTATTTGAACTATGCAAAAGATGAAGCAGGGAACCCCTGTGTCACCCTAATAAATATGCAGAGATATACGATGAATATAATAGTATGGCCTTTAGTAATAAAATATCCCAATTATTTTATCTGTCTGTGTCTGTCTGACCCCTCTCTCTCTCTCTCTCTCTCTCTCTCCCTTTTTCTCCTTCAGCTTCTCTTTCCCTGCTCTCTCTCTCTCTCTCCTCCCTCTCTCCCCCTTCTCTCTCCCCCTATCTCTCTCTCACCATTCCTTCGTTCTCTTCTCTATTTCTGTCTGTCAGTCTTTGGTTCCATCTCAGTCTCTCTCTCTCTCTCTCTCCCCTCCCTCATTCTCTCCTTTCTCCTCTATTTCTCTCTGTCATCTGTCTGTCTCTCTCTGCCTGACCCCTCTCTCTCTCTCTTACTTTCCTTCAGCTTCTCTTTCCCTGCTCTCTCTCTCTCTCCTCCCTCTCTCCCCCTTCTCTCTCCCCCTATCTCTCTCTCACCATTCCTTCGTTCTCTTCTCTATTTCTGTCTGTCAGTCTTTGGTTCCATCTCAGTCTCTCTCTCTCTCTCTCTCTCCCCTCCCTCATTCTCTCCTTTCTCCTCTATTTCTCTCTGTCATCTGTCTGTCTCTCTCTGTCTGACCCCTCTCTCTCTCTCTCTCTCTCTCTCTCTTACTTTCCTTCAGCTTTTCTTTCCCTGCTCTCTCTCTCTCCCTCCCTCTCACTCAGCCCCCCCCCTGTCTCTCTCACTGCAATACCAACAATAATATTTGTCCATATTTTCATCCATCAGTTGATCAGTCTATTTATCCGTCTATGTGCTTTCCAATTACTGGTGATACCTCTGTGTATCTTTATATCCATCTAAAACTGTTCAGATACATAATATCTATCAGTCTACATCAGTGATCTCCAAAGTGGTCCATAACGATCCCTGGGTGTCGATATGACTCTCAGGGGATGGGGTGGGGGTCGATAATCACCTGGGAATTAAAGGGTGGTCGATAAACGATATGTCGGGGTCCGCTGAACTTGGGGGATCGGAAGCTAACATTCGTACATGAAATAAAAGTATGTAAAATACAACTTGCTGATAAACATTTCTGATTTATACATAATTAGTTTTCATTGTTTATTTATCTTATATTTTGTTTACCGAGATATACTGGTTGATGCAACAGCCCTGTGAAGAGACAACCAGAAGTTGCCGCTTCAATGTCCAAAAACATGCTGCAAAGCAAGGTGTGGTATGCAGTCTCCCTCACTAATGCATATGGAGAGCCTCTCTTGGTATACAGTTTCATTAATGCATTTGGAAACTGCACATCTGCTTAATTATTATTTATTTATTTACTCCTTTAGATTTTGTACATGCCTGGCGGTCGCTGAGGAATCAAGAATTCCATGATGAGGCCGATGGTCTTGAAACTATGGGAAGCCTTGGTCTATAAAATACGTTGAACATTGTTCAACAACCATGGCAATCAAAGGTTCAACCCCTTTTATATGTGCGTTTGTTTATGTTTGTGTATTTGTTAGTTAGTGTTTTCCAGCGCTCTTGGCCATACCGTTCAATCTACAGACCTGAAAATTGGCACCTGCACTCCGCTGAACCATTTCTGAAAAACTTATTTGGGGGGAGCTTTGGGGGCCTCTGAGGGGTTTTATCGTGACGAGTTCAGTGATAATATCTTGATCCTTCAGAATCTGGATGTTTCTAGATGCTTTTTTTTACTCTATTGAAGACGATTTCTTGTGGAAATAAGATCTAGATTCTCAAGAATCTAGATATTTTTAGATGTTTTGTTGATTTTTTTACTCATTTACATGTTTTCCTGTGGAAAATCATTCTGACTATATTTATTCTTCAATGGAATTTTTTTTACATGACTTCAAATTTTGACGCTACGGTTGTTCAATTATTGACTGTGATGTTTTTTGTTTTATATTATTATTTGTAACATTGTTTCTTAATAATTACTAAACTCTAAATCTTTGTTAAAACTGAATAATCAATGCTTATTTTTCTTCTTTTTCAGATAATCGGCGCGTGTTTCGGACTACATATTCGGCCAATTTATCCACTTTTCATTTTCACATATCATTATTTTTTTATGTAAAAGTCTCTGCACTCCGGACTTCACCAGCGAAAGAATATCATTGTATCCTTACTATTTATAGAAAAACATTTTACTGTTAGAGTCAATGAAAAATAAATTAACGTAGGAAGTGCCCCTCTTCCGCTTTAAATAACGCAGTCTGTAGGCCGCCACAAAACATGTTTTGAAACATTTAAATTTTCATGCACTCCATGTATCATCGAACTAACGTCATATCTGTCGAAGGTTTAGTCCCAGCCAGCGAACCTTGAAAGAGAAGTCTTCTACGAAGAGACAACAGGTGATCTATCAAATAGCTAGAGGTCATAGAAATCACAATATCTGTAACATCTGTAGAAATTAATCCGAGTCAAAAGCGAAGCTGAAAAAGTTTTAGAGTACATGGAAATTGCACACCAGGTACCAGCAACATGAATTCTCATCACCATAAATTTAAAATCTCTGGCTCGGTTGAAAAGTCACACCCGTTCTTTGCATAGTTGAATAATTTTCTAGAGTAACATCTTATGATGACGATACTCGAAAGTGAAAGCCATCATGTATTCGTTCACCACTTGAACCTCAATGAGGTTTTACTGAGGCTACGCAGTGCTAAGCGCATTGGGGAGCCTTTGGACTCGTTCTTGGGCTCTCCTATGATTACTCAGCCCAGCTGCAGGGGGTCAGTTTCCCCGGAGCAGCACTGCTCCATTGCACGTATCGGAGCAGATCCCCTGGTGGACGCTTTCGTGGCGGAGGTTGCTTTGGTTGCATCGCAGAACCGAAGCCACGTCGGCTGGAGCCATTTTTGGAAGGGTGTTTCCTATTCTCCCCACGTTATGCTCGACCTTGTGTCATATTTTGCTGTGGTGCATGGAGAGTGTTGCAGGGTTAGGTACACAGAGGCAATTATTATAGAAAGACCCACCTCCGGCTTGTCGGGCCTATCGAAGCTTCGTTGTACTTACGGCACCTGGTATTCCCCGAAGGCAACCCATTTAGTTACTGACTGGACTTGACGTTCAGTTCAGATTACTTCGTCTTTTGACTGATGCAACCGTCGAGCGGGTGGGGGGATAGGGACAAAAGAAGCCGAAGTCCTCCTCCATGCTAGTCTGTCTGCGTCTCGACCCAAGACTTGCCTGGCTCCCTTTTCCTTGTGTCCTTTGAACGGGCTCGTGACAGCTCGGTCGCGCTTACCTCCTCTCCGAGCTCTCCAACAACAGGCGGATAACAAAGCTTACGGTACGGACTGTCTTCGATCCGTCCACCTGTCTGTTGAGGCCCTTCTGGAGACCCTTCCGATCTGGCCGTTGGCCACTGACGCAGCTTCACCCCCCCACACACACACACCAGTGGTAAAGTCTGAGTACTATCATTTTTTTTTTATTACACCCGTTAAAAAGCGTTGTTGTTTTAGAGCTTCGAAAACGACATCTGTTTTCTTTGATTCTACTTCACATTCTAATTACGCCTTTTAAAATCTGCTGTTTTCTTAGAGCTTTCTCAGACTCCCAAATAAATGAATACTGAAATGTGGGTCACTCTACATTCCACATCAGAAATAGTAATAATCTATTTCTTCGAGTTCTCATAGAATGTTTCTGAAATCGTCGATGTTATTTCAAGCGCCTGGGGACGTGAGTAAAAAAGCGTTTGCGTTTGGGGGGGGGGCAGGAGGGCGAATACGAAGATGATGGTGTTAAGCTGATTGCCAATCTTTGGTCTCTTCATCTGGTCTTACAATTGACGCTTCGTTGTTTAAAGACACCAAGATCTACAGGCGTTTCTGAACTCGGGTCGTTTCGGAAGCGCCTGCCAGAGGTTGGGGCAGGGGTGGGAGTGACAAAGGAAGCGTTCGTCGAAGAGAGGTCTAGAGGCGACAAAACAAACATTATCCAATATCCGTTGAATTCGTGACGAATGTTTCGCGTTGTTGACTTTCCAAATGATAGGAACTGAAAATCAGGTGACTAAGAACAGGATTAATGTGCAGATGTACAGGTTCCTGGCACCATCATTGGTTTGTTGAATTCATTTTTTTTTTTCGAAGAAAACGCGGGAATAAAGTAGTTTCATATCAAAATTATGGAAGCAAATATGACTCTTCAGCGACTGAGTTTCCAGCTTCTTCTTCATCGGTCATCTAATCTCATCACACCTCTGACTCTTTCAGCTCATACATAAGATATATCAAGAAAATACTCTGTGAATGATATACGTGTTTAATATGTATGAGTGTGTGTATATGTATGTATATATGCAAGTGTATGTGTGTGTGTGTGTGTGTGTGTGTGTGTGTGTGTGTGTGTGTGTCTAATGTTCGATCTATTTGGTGAATGGGGAAGAGTTTGGTTGAGTGCATTGACAAAGAGGAACGGGAATGAATATCTGATATGTGAAATAAATGTCTATTCGCCATGAGGTTGTTGATTTTTTGAAGTATCTAGGTAAATGTGTATTTTTCTTCAGACATTTTTTCCCTGTCTTTCCCTTTCTATATACGTACATATATATATATATATATATATATATATATATATATATATATAGCCATGTATGCGTATATGAATGTATGGCATTTCTACCCCATTATATATATATATATATATATATATATATATATATATATATATATATATATATATATATATATATATATATATATATATATACTCCTTGATGAAGCACACAGACGTTACGTCAAGCCTATAGGACTAGGAGTATGTTCACAATATTTATATATATATACCAAGAGAGATATGTATGTACCAAGATATATAAAATGTATATTCTTACCAATATATATATATATATATATATATATATATATATATATATATATATATATATATATGAATAAAAATATTCATACCAAGAGATAAACAGACAGCCATATCGACATATCGGTAAAGACTTTCCGAGAACAATTATCGCAAACAAGCAACTTGTTTGTCCGGCCGGAATGACAACATCTTTGATATCGATATTCCTGTTCCCAATTCAACTCTCTGCCCCCCGACGATCCCCAGTCGTAAGCAAAATATAAATGAAAGGAAAAACATCAGTCTGATACTCTCTTCAAGGTGTGGCTCTCTGTTCCCTTGCGCCGAGAGCACCTTTATAAAGCGAAGGGAAATGGCATATGCGTGTACTGAGACATTTACTCGAGATTTCTTTCTTACCATCTTTCTTACCATCTGGCGATTAAGGGTATTAGTCTAGACTCTCGTTATTACGGCACCCAAGGGGACTTAACAGTACCGTTGAAACGAATTTGCCGTTACTACAGGTGTATTTTATATTATTTTATTATATTATTTTATTAACTGTATTAATAATGATAAATAAAAAAGTACCACAAAAATTACTTCTATTACCTCGTCGAACTTGGAATGATTAAGCTTGCTATTTATTGCTCTACGATGGGCGTTTTATACCAAACACAATTCAGTTTAGAACGACAACCAAATACTTATCAATGACTGCGTTAATAATGCACATAGAATAAGAGGCACTTCATTGTAAGATAATAGTCTAGTTATGTAATTTCAGCTGGTGACTGTGTCAAGCTCTAGATTTGATTGATCCACCCTCTCTCTCACACACATACATTATCTAACGATGGGATGCCTCTTATTCTATGAGCATATATATATATATATATATATATATATATATATATATATATATATATATATATATATATATATATATATATATATATATAATGGAATAATTAAGTCATCCACGGACATTTGTTTCGTTGTATTACAACTCTTCAGTGTGGCTATAGGCTATCCATTATCCCATCAGGTACCACGAGGTAGAATCGTAATCTTCGGTCATTTTAGTGTTGAGTGCCTCGAAATCGTTTACATGGTGAGCGCCTTGAAAAACAGGGTTAAAATTCAGGCTTTTAAACTTACCCACATTAGCCTCCAGCAGGCAACTGACCGAATATATCAATATATATATGATAGATATATGTATGTATTAACTTGAATTAATCTGGCACACGGCCAAAGTAGTGGGATCCTCACTGAGGATCGAACTCACTGACAATCACTTGCGATATTAAGTTTCAAATCAATGCTCCCCTGCAGAAGCCTAATGGTAAGTTTTTACTAAGCTTGGATCATTTTTTAAATATCAGGTTAGCAAAGCAGTTAATTCGTTTCATTTTTCTGTCATTTTTTAAATTGGTTTATTGACTTATTATATAGGATACCCATTTCACATTTGTCTATCATTTTTATTTAATGTGGTTCATGTGCGCATATAGTTTAATCGGTTGTTTTAAATCCTAATCCAAACATCTGACGTGTTTGAGGCGGGTCAGATTCAACACAAGTCATTCGTTTGTTATCAATGTTTACTACCCGTCCTTTACAAGATGCATCGTCGAGTGATTCATTTCCAGTTGAAGGGAAAAAAAACTGAATAATATTTATGGTCACTTACTTCATCTTCGCCGAACGCTTCGGGCTGCTTCTGCTGCTTTTGTTCCAAGTTTGAATCATCTGAGAAGACAAGCTGTCTCAATCAACATTTCGGCTAATCATGTTGATTTTATTCGTTACTATTTTAGGTAATTCTTTCGTTAATGGTGTGTGTACGTTTCGTGTAGCTGAAATGTTTACAGACTGTTCTCATTCGAAAGTTTTATTTTTTAGATTATAAAAAAGAACACAGCAAACTTTTTTGAACACCTGATGATTTTTTAAATGCTAACACGAGTGTAAATTTTGAATTAATAAAATCATCCAGTAAAATATCTTTGTTTTTTATCTGATTTTTTTTATTTTCATTTTCTCAAAATTGTTGCTGTCATTTACTAAGCATAGCTTAGTTTGTAACAAGGCCACAACTACTAATATTATTGCTAATAAAAATATTGTCTAGTCATGACATAAATGATAAAAAATATTTTTGATAATTAAGAGTTAATGATAAAATTTCCAACCACAAATACTACTATTAATATTCGTACTATTAATATAATAGCAACTACACCCATTTTGCATATATTTTCGCAATCTTGAATCACTCACAGCCTCGTTATCGCAACCACTTCACTTCTACTCTCAAATCACACTCTTCAGTCCTCCATTCCGCCTTTTCGAACAACCGCTATTCTTGTCCAAAACCCTACCCTGATTTTTTTCCCTTTGATCGTCCACTCTTCTTACCTCCCTAGCATCTCTGTTCTTTTTTTCTCCAACACAATTCTCCGTTCCCGTATTTCCCGAAAACGTTCCATCCCTTTTTGCCACGCCTAAATAAAATCATTTCCACTTCACCTCTCCGCCCACGTTTCCTTCTTCGCTTTCCGCTTCAAACCATTCCACTTTTTAACAAGAGCCCTATCCAAAAAGACCTCCCTTCTTAAAAAAAAAAAAAAAAATCTTTTTACTTCTCACAAAACTCTTACTTGTTCTCACGTGTGTTCTTCAAAGGGGTTGGACGAACGGCTTACTTGGTGGAGACTTCATTTTTGTCTGTCTGTCTCATACGTTAATTCACGTGAAAATTCACGGATATATTTGATTTTCTATGAGATGATTTTTTTTTAGAAAAGAAACTACAAAATTTCAGTGGAAGAATCCATAGTTTCAAATGATGGATAGGAAATATTTTTATCCGCTAAATGTTTTTAATTGATGTAATATCATTCATATATATATATATATATATATATATATATATATATATATAAGCGTAAAAGTTTGTTCAATTGTTAGTTTTGAAACGTGGCCATTTCTCAACAAGTCCCGACTTTTTGGGGCACAGAGGTCCAGATACACCTTACAATGATAAACGAACAAAGAAAGAAACGAAGAAAACCTAGTTCTTGCCTCCCTACGGATTATTATCCGATGAGGCTTCTGCGTATTTCAGATGTTTTTTCCCCCAGAAACAAAAGAATCAAGGAGGTAATTTTGATAATTCTAGATTTTTTTCCGTTTGGAATTATGCGATCTCCAATCGATGAGACTTGTCAAGTCAACTCCTGAATAGAAGCGATCAAACAGATTATTGCATTATCGCTATGAATGCTACCAGCATGCTAACCACATGCTACCACGTCTTTTCTAAAATAATCGCTTCCTATTCTCAGACTTGCCTTATTGCATCCTATTCAATCCTGAATTTGTCGAAAATATTTAAATTCAATATCTTCCATGGCCCTGTGTTTGGATTCTTTCGTCTTCTACTTTTTGACTCAATTTTACTTTTTTTCAAAATTCGTGTGTAATGATAAATCACACACAAAAACGAAAGTGCTTTACAATTACACATTTAGGTCATTTCTCTTCAATTATATTATTACGTCTACTCATTGGGGTTTTCGACTCAATTGTATGTTTTAACATTGGATATTGCTATAGATTTCATCATTTAGATTATAGTTTTTGCATGATTTTATATTTTTTTTTGCTGAACGTTACATGAAAAAAAGGCTACGTTTTAACTATATTTTCACGTCTAGATATCAGATATTGCTTTCTTTTCTTGAATTATTATTATTATTCAATGTGTTTTCTCTCAATTTCACCTATAAAAAAAGCCAAGTGCTTTAATTACAATCTTGGAATACAGGAAGTGATAGAATCAACGAAGGTAATTCAATTCCTGTTTTTAGATAATTTTTTGAATCAATTTTACATGTTGAAGGAAAAAACACGTGCAATAATTAAAATTTTGAAATACGAAGACATTTTTATGTCTAGACATCAGATTTCCTTTTTTTAAATTATATTTCTTTGAGATTTGAGGGTGATTTCTTAATCTATTTTACATATAAAGAAGGGTCAGGTTTTAATTGGCTCGTCCATGTTTCTCTCGTAGCTCGCTATATGTCGGATGCTTATGTCTTCGATTGAACAGAGAGCTTTTCATCGAAACACCAAATCACCGAAAAAGAATTGTCTACCCAAGACCTCTAGCTAGTTAAAAACAATTTTGTTGCTATGATTTCTATTTTAGGTTTTGCATTACAATTTGTGATTTTTTTTTAAATACAGACAGTTGAAAATGGTGGTACTATTCTGTCATTGAATAGATTAGAAGTAGCAGCAGAACCCGGTCGATAATTAACAATTAACCGTCTCGAAACGCTTCACGCATCATAGAAGCCCGAAAGAAAATCTACTTCAGAGATCTATGTGCATTCAAATATTTTCACAGACAATTACTTACAAGAAGAAATAAGAATTATAACTGTCGCGTTGAAAGAAGCAAAAAGACCGAGAAAAAACGAGATGAGAATTTAGGTTGGAAGCAGTTAATTGAGCCTTTGTATTACCGGCTGCTGTTTAGCTCAATGGTTAGAGCAAAGATACGTTGGAGCGGCTACACTATCGGCGGCAGGTCCGATTCCTGCTGCAGCCCCATTTTCTTTAATTGTTTATTCTACTTAGTTGTCTAGGTTGAGTGATACATTAACCGTATAACGACAGGGGATCATTTCGAATAAGTTTCTATATAATATAACGCAATTTATAATTCATTCTATCGAATCACACGTATCCATTTCTTGATACAAAAAGAAATATATAAAAACTATCAGTCAAGTCATTTTAGTTAAACACAAAATAAATGTTTCCATATATTTGACACCCAAGCAAAACTGGGTACCTCTATTTTCCAGAAGATTGAGCGCTTAATGCGTATTTTCAGATATATCGTATCCATATACTCATCATACATGCTGTGAGGGGAAACAAGTATTTGGACACTTGCGAAATATTCATTTGGTCTAAATCTACACAGGTGGTGTGTTTCGAAATGAAATTACTATACGAAGAAGAATTACATATTTCCAAAGATACAATGCAGAATGATATATATACGAAAGTAACAGCGGAGAGACGTATTCGGACACATTGATTCCATATTTTAATAGTAAGTAGTATAGCCCCAGTTTGCTATTACAGTAAGGAGATTTTTTTCGCAACCCTTCATAAGCCCACTGCAACATTCTTTGGAAATCTTTGTCTATTTTTCCTTGCAGAAGACCTTCGAATCATTGATGTTCCTGGGATCCCTCTGAAAAAATCGATCTTTCAAGCAATGCCATGAATTTTCGGTTGAATTCAAGTTAGGAGATCGACTAGGCTTCTGAACCATCTCTACATTGTTCTGAACAAACTATTCACAAGTTATTTTGACTATATGCTTCGGTTGTTATCTTGTTGAAAGGTCCAACTTTCTTCAAGCTCCAGCTGTTGCACCGGAGAGAACACACCAGCTTCCAAAATTCTCTGATACATCGCTCGATTCTTGGTTCCTTCAATCACAGAAGTGTCCCTGCACCATTGAAAGAGAAACACTCACAAGTCATAATACTTCCACCTTCCTTTCCTGGGAGGGTCCTTTAAGTAAAAAATAATGTTGTATTTCCCGTAATGGATAGTTTATCCAGCGATAAAATGTAGTACGATTACCTGCAAAGTAAAAGCTGATTTTAATTTTTGTGATAAATAGTTTTATTGTCTATTCACAATGTACATTTACAGTAATATGATTATGAACATTAAAACTTTATAAACATATCTTCTGGGATATCTATGAGAAATAGTACATAATCAAAAACGAATTCAATTTTTATACAAATATGAAATTTATACAAATATTTCCATGAATAGATAGACGCTACCGATTTGACATTTTTTTAAAATAAATCTGATAGAAACACAAAGATATAATTTTGAGTCCACAAAACAACTCTCGTTCAAATATTTTAAACATCGATATGGCTTGACGTCGAGTTGTCCTGACATTGACTCAGCCTCATCGACTCGGCCGCATTGAATCGTACCTAACCATTATTTTCTCAAATCTTACAACTTCATAAGTTTCATTCAATGTCATCTCCATTTGGAATTGATCCAATGGAAAGACAATTTTGACCAAAAACATTTCTAGTCAATCGATTGCCACAGTGAGCTTGTTCCTGGAAGATCCTACCGGGAAGGGTTCATAACCACCGGAGAGCAATGCTTAACAACATGGTCATGCTAAATGATTGAAGTAAATCCGAATACCACTTGGTACTCAATTAACGGGGCGTTGTACGAGACAGTACGGAAGACCATTATTACTCCAATAGTGACGGTCAGTTTGACAAGCTGATCAACCGTTGCACCATAACGAAATGCCTGAATATATTTACCAGATAATCGTTCAATTTGACTTATAGTCACAAGTGTGAGGCGTCCATTGAGGATTGGACTCGCCACAGAGACCTCGAGACTGGTAGCTTTTATAAGTTTCATCAAATAAAAGTCTTTTTAATTTCGATAAAAAAATAGTCCATTGCAAACAGGTCAATGGGGATGACGGTCTCTATATTTTCACTGAGCTTGGTTCACTGCAGAACTAGGTGTCGGTAGGAAGATAATACTGTACCCGTCTTCTAAGTAAAAAAAAAGATCCTTTCAACTTCGAAAATCAGAATCCTGGTACTTACTTGGGTGAGAACCCTGACCATCAGCACCGGTGACAAGTACACAACTATCTTGGGCACAAAGCAACGGTATCTATGTACCAGTCGATATGTCGGTTTCTCTGGGTTAGCATTTGGCGTCATGTTCAAATTGTTTATTCATGCCTGAAATTCGAAGGTAATGTATTCCAGTGATGGTTTCATACTACTCTCCGTATCTTCATTGTTTTTATACCAAGTTTCGGTTGTATAATTCTTCAGTCTTCACAAAAGAGGGGTGGGCAGAGAATGCAAAGGCCAGAACGGTGCCAAGGAATATCAGTCGTCCGTCATGGAAAAGAATACTTATTTTCTTGAACAAAAATGGTGTCCAAATTTATTTGCTCACTAATCTACCTGTAAAAAATAGTATGTTGTAGATTTCCCTTGTTTAACTTTTAAATTCATGCTATCTTATGGTATTAAGGCAAAAAAGACGAGGATTGTGCATGGTAAGATTACATTGAGCCACGCGATCTTTGTTCCTGGGTAGTGAGGTTATTCCTAATTACTTATGAGTATAAAGTATGAAAATTTGCTTCAGTGAACAGGACAGTGATATTCATACATTGTTCTTTTTCTTTACTTTTTGTGAATAAAAATAGACGACTTTGTCCGTTGTCCAATTGCAAATAAGTACATTTCAAATTATCACTGTCCTGATTACGAAAGCACAATTTGAATAGGATAATTGGCATTTTCTGTTTTTACTAGGTATAATCAATTGCAAAATAACTCTTATTACCCAGGAACAAAAAAAGATAAAATTATGTTGCATATTGTTATCAGAGTATTAAGTTGAATAAAACTAGTAAAACTGAAGGAGTCGAAGGGATTTTACAAGAATACAACCCACCCTAATTTTAAAAAAAGATGAAGCTTCAACGAATGAGTTGCTTTTCCTACCCATTTGGAAAATGTAGACGACAATTAGGAATGTTGTAAGAAGTACAAGGAGATTTGTAGAAGAAGGAGGGTTGGGGATGGCCTAACGGTTAATGGAGTATGGAATCGGCGAATCGAGTTCAAGTTCCGGCCTAGACAATGTTCGCTCCCTTTGCACTGTGCCCATGGGAAAAGTATGAATCAACCTCTCCCCCAGCAATGGATGAGAAGTAGAGCAGATAGCGCCCTGTACAGCAGTCCATATTGGACAAGGTAGAAAAACAACTTTCCATAAACGGTGACTAAATCATTGCTTCTTGTATAGTGTAACACGAAAGCAACTCAAGTCCAGTGTCGGAGCAAGGGTTTTCAGTGCAAAGACAATGCCCGGGGAGCAAAGACGGCGCCTGGGGGCAGTTGAGCTATTCCCAAGGGTAGGGCATGATTATCACTTAACAGGCCATTAGTGAAAGGCCAGAGGAAATTTAGCGCCCCTTCGCACCTGTGACTGGGGCTGAGCGGCGACGGAACCCTCTCGTACCCCATACGCCTCAGACTGGATCTGGACTTTGGAGAAGGCTTTTGTTAAACAATGGAATTGGATAAGTTAAATAGAGAAGAAAGAAAGAGGAAAGGAATGGTAACGAGGGATTACTATGGACTTAACGACTCATTTCAATTTGAAAGATGGAGTAATGATTAATATAAGAAGCTGGATTCATACAAAAACTACTGTTTTTGCCAATTGTGAGATCTTTTTGCAGGGATATTGAACATTTCTTTCGCTCACCGCCCACTGACATATTTCAAAGAGATTAAAACTTACTACCTCTCACCTAACATAAAAATTGGTATTTTTCAAAGCTAATTACCGCTCATTTAGAATTGTAGATGTCCCACTAATGAGTGGTACCGCCCATGTTGAAATTATAAAGACACTACTTGTTTACGTAGCCTGTGATAACAAAAGTAGGATTTATTAGACAACAACGTCAAACTTTTCATTTATTGTGATAATCACGTGAATAATACAACGGCAAGTTTTTGCTGTAACGGGGGATGGAACTATAATTACAGCTATATTCTAGCGCCGATTGTAGTTGAACATAAGCAAGGTTCTGGCTTTTTCAGCTGCCCATCGATTTGACCGCTACTCCACTAATCCCAGTTTAGTAATTTTATGCATCAACAAACTATTCAATATATAGGTGTGGGTAGCCTAACGGTTAGCAGAACAAGAAGATGAGGTTGACGGACCGAGTTCGAACACCGGCTACTCTACGGAAAATTGTTCTAGATTTCGATCTTTGCGGAATACTCATTTTTGTAACCTTGTGTCATACTGAGCAAAGCCTAATAATTTGCTAGTAGTATTTTCTTTCGTCTTGATTTTTGTAGCTTTTCATAGCAACCGTCTGTCAATGGCTGTTTGTGAACAGTGCGTATCTGAAATAAAGAATGGGCCCTCGGTGGGACTCTAACTTTCATCCAATTTACTTAGGGAAGCCTGGCGGGGTTTCGAACTTATATCACATCGTCAATGAGTTTAAAGTTTAGTTGTAAAGCAGCTTTTCGATGGTTAAAATTTTGTTAGAACTTCCAAACCAATGATTACTGATCCACCTTTGATCACAATATCGTATGGGGAAGGTTGGCAAGGAAGGTTTCAGGTGAGAGGCAATTTAACCCGGTGCAGGAACTCAAAACTACCATCTTAACTGCTTAGAATGAAGCATCTGCTGAATTCCTTCGTTGATTCGTTGGAAGCCGTCCAAATCGGATATTTCAAATATTTAACAATTATGATAACCCAACAAAGTAATAACGATACTCTTTTTCGACAAAAAATCAATAAAATTTCCATTAAAATTAGCAGTGGATTTTACAGAATTGTCCATTTGGGATTAATGCCTAATTCACGTATGATTTATTCAAAGATTAGAATGATAAATTAATTGGCATCTCTTTACCTTTGGTTTGGAAAATTTCATCTGAGTTTTTTTGCGCATTATATATATATATATATATATATATATATATATATATATATATATATATATATATATATATATATATATATTCATTGTTGAATTGCTTTTTATACACACTGAAATATTTTTACGTTTTTGCGCATTCATAATGAACGGGACTCCCACAATACAAAATACCATACGCCACTGATATATATATATATATATATATATATATATATATATATATATATATATATATATATATATATATATATATATGTGTGTGTGTGTGTGTGTGTGTGTGTGTGTGTGTGTGTATAGATAGATAGAGAGAGAGAGAGAGAGAGAGAGAGAGAGATACAGAATTCGCCTGAGGAGGACCAAAGAGGGCAAAAACATAAATGTGTTTGTCTAGCGCATCTACTATATTCCAGCTCTGCTCTAAACCAACTCAACTCTTGGAGTTTAAAGTTGAATGTATTGAGCACTCTATGAAATAAATCCATCACGTATCAGACATTGCTCTATATCATATTTTATCATATTATATTACATCATATCATATTATACTATATTGCTAGCCTGATTTGTACTATATGTACTATATATATATATATATATATATATATATATATATATATATATATATATATATAGTGAGAGAGAGAGAGGAGAGAAAGACAGAAAGACAGACAGAGACAAAGGGGGACGAAGACAGTCAGACAGATAGAGAAAGAGGGGGAGAGATTCTTTTCTAATCAAAATCATATCATTGAAATTCAAGCATATCCGTTAATTCTTTCACGGGTCTAGAAAAAACGACAAAAGATATGCATGCATGCGCACACACGAACACAAAAATCGCTGCTCGTCAGGATCATTGAAAAATAAATAAATAAATAAATAAAAAAATATCCATTTGATTAAATCCTCGGCCAACAACGAATCCTTTCTAAGCATTTTCAGCGATGACGAGCGAGCACCCAACCGACTTTTTCATTCTATTCTCCCTTCTGCTTGGCCCTTTGCATCCCGTGGAAAGCCCCTTCAATTCGACGGCTTAAAAAGGCGTGACAAGTGCCGCGAAAAGCGACGGAGTAGCCCAGATCCTTCCATTTCCAAATGTATTATGGATCCCCAAGCCACTATAGCAAGCTTCTCTTACCGAGTGGAAGCACTTAACAGTACAATAGCCTCGCTTCGAGAACGAAACAAAAAAAAATGGCGGTTTTTTTCCCTTTTCACAATAAGGAAAGAATAGTCATTGGTTTGAAGTGCGGGGTGTGTGCTTGTGTGTTGGCGCGTATATGAAAATGTACTTGTATATGCGTGTGCAGACGCCAGTGTGTTTATCTTTACAAGTTAGTGGGGCTTTTTTTGCGTAGTGTTTTTTAAACTCTTTTCGAAAAAAAAAATCATTGACAAGCATAATTTTGCTTGCATCCGCCTTGTTAAGGATTATACCTGTGTAACTACTTACATAATGAACAGTGTGATTTTTTTTTGTTTCTTTGTCTGTAACAATGGACTCTTCCACTTTAGGGTATCATTTTTGTTGATAAGGATATTTCCTACGTAACATTTGAAATTATGGGCGCTTCTACCGAAATGAATTCAGTAGGTTTTTTTTCTCTCCCTAAAGAGTCATCTTATGGAAATTCAAATATAATGATGTAATGGATTTTTTCTATGGGGATTAACTAGTGTTTTAATCAATATTCGAATGGTTCTTTCCAAACAAAACTCTTAGAATCAACTCTTCTCAACAATCATTTCTATTTTGACACCCAACTATTCCAAAATTAGACACATGATCGCTTTTTTGCTTGTAGACGGCGTGTCCTTATACCCACCCTCTTCAGCAAACACTCTTCAAGGTTATGTTTTTGGTGAGTCGTCCAGATATTGTCCGGCTCCCTCAGACATCGCCACAGACATTAAGGCATGCCAATAATCCTACTCCTCTTAGTGCAATGGAGAAGATAGCCAGATCCTCGGTCACCAGGTTTCTACTTTTCCTTATATCCAAACTAAACCACTGGTACAAATCCTAATCAGGGGCGTATGTTCAAGATGTGGTAGGAATGCGCCGCACAGCCATCAAAGAACTCTCAAATACCAATTGTGTTTTTTGTTACTTAATTATCAATTTCGTTTTTTGTTAATTCATAATTTCTAATAAAATTACCAGTAGAATTGCGATGAAGGTGAGAAGTAATCATAATTTTTTTTTCCAAATGATAACCATTACTCATTTTTTTTCAATTCATACAATATAAGAAATTCAGTTTATGCGTAAAGATTCATATCATTTGCAATTTGCAATCCTTACTTTATATTGTACAAATGCGCAACCTTGGGACCGCTGGCTATATCCAGCCCGAGACAACTAGGCATTTATTTAAGATCTTATATCATTTTTATCAGAAACTCTATTTTATAATTTATATTGTGAGACTGGTTTAGCGGTTATGAGGTTTATTTGCCATAAATGAAGGGGTAGTACTCATTGCTGAGAAATTTATGTATTCTTATGAATGAAAAATACCTTTTTTGACTTTATCAATAATATAAAACATTCCTCCCATTTGGTCTGCGTTGAAGATGTTCATTTGCCAAAACTATTGGAAAATGATTAATTCTACAGCCTTCTTCAAACCTCTCTTTGCGTTGCTTATGATGTTAGAACAGCGTTTCGGCCGATCCATTCTATAGCCTTCATTAGGTGAACAACATCTAAGGAAGGAGAAGGGTTAGTATATCTGACGGCATCCTTTTCTGTTAACCCACTTTTCTTCTGTAGAAAACTGACACCTCTATTGCCCGACACTTTGCATACCTGGAGGAGACCATAGAATGGATTGGCCGAAACTTTGTGCCAGCAATAAAAGACAGTATGAGTACTAAAGATTTAAAAAGTCACAGAATAACAATGATAATGATTTGCAGAACAAATGTGAAGATGTGAAGCATGATTAGAGTCGTTCCTATGATAAACGGAGTATTCGGATCTCTCGAAAAAAAACTAGAGGCTAAACTGGAAGAATTTGGAATAAGGAGAAAGTTGATATTGTCCAAACCATGACAGTGCATGAGTGCCATTTTGTATTTTTCTAGACTCAAATCGGGTAAATTTGGTACTTGTCAAAACTATTCGGTACTGAAAATTGCTAATCGGTACTGAACAAGCTATTTGGTTCCAAAAAATTTTAAAAATTGGTACTAAAGGAAGATTTACAAAAGATAACAATCCCTTACACACGACCGATATCATCATCAATTTTTTAAAACTCCCGTCGTTGGACAGTGATCTTCCTCAGGATCCGCGACATTTCTCTATCATGGGTGTCGAAGAGCCAGTATTTTCTGAATTTGTCTAGTTTGTCTCTCCTTGTTGTATTTTGTCGGCCTCGATTTCGCATGTGATCTCTGGGGATCCATGTTGTATGTCGTGATGTCCATCGGTTGTCCGCCATTCTTGCAACATAACCAGCCCATTGCCATTTGAGTTTTCTTATAGATTCTATGATATCTCGAACTCCCATTTTCTTCCTGATATACTGCGCTGTCTTGTGATCTCTCCATGTGAGGTTGAGCATGATTCTCTCAAGTGCTCGTTGCATGCTTCTCAGTTTGCAGGTCAGTCTCTAGGTTAGGTTTCATGTTCCAGCTCCATTAGTGACAATTGGGGGATGCATTGGTCGTATACTCTTCTTTTTAGGATTATTGGGGTCGTCTTGTTTTTGAAGGTTGAGCTTGCTCTACCGAAGGTTCGCCATCTTAGAGTGATTCTTCGCTTGATTACTTCTTAGCTTGCCGGTTTCATAAAGATTCGTTGTCCCAAGTACATATTGTGGCCTACTTTCCCCAGTTTTACATCTTCGATTTTGACAGTTTGGTCCTTATTCTCAATGTGATCGTTGCACATAATTTTTGTTTTATCGAAGTTCGTGTGTAGATGATAGGACTTAAATACAGATGAACAGTCAATGAAAAAAAATCTGTTTGTTGATCAATAGTTCCTACAAGATTAGTCTGATGGTGGATTTCAAGGTATTCGATTATTTTTGTACTGAAGTTACTTGATTTGGTTCTGAGACCATACAATTTCAGTCTTGTGCGACAAAAGACATTTGGCCACCCATACGAAAAGTAATGGAGATTCGAGGAGACATGCGGTCACACGATCCCCAGCGATAACCAAACAGTTACCTGGTTCGAATATGCAAATGTATGAATAACAGTAATTGAAGAGACAGACCGGGGCGCCATGAAAAATATATAACGAACGGATTAATTGTTTTGACAAAAAATATGTGAGTTGTATGAATTAAGTAAGTTAATGAGTCAAAATCATTCTTCCTGATATCAGCCCAATTACTGCAAAAATATGCACAGGTGTTCCGTTAATTACTTCATACACCTATGCCTGATTCGAAATAATTGCATTCAACTGAATAGTAACTCGGCTCATAGGTTGAAAGAGAGTGTCACCCAAGAATGCATTCCATATATCTATATGATGATAAATTGCGTTATATTATATAGAAACTTTAGTTTGAAATGATCTCCCGTCGTTACTCGGTTAATGCATTACTTGGCCTCGACAATATATATATATATATATATATATATATATATAGAGAGAGAGAGAGAGAGAGAGAGAGAGGGGGGAGAGAGAGAGAGAGTGCGGAAACAAATATGTGGATATTTGCAAAATATTCATTTAATATACTTCCAATGCTCACGTTTACTTCCAGTCCGCACAGGTGATGTATTTTGATACGAAAGTAATAATTACTCTGTAGGAATACATATTTCCAAACACACAACGCAGAATAAGATATAAAGAAAAGTAATGGTGGAAAAAGTATTAGGACACAACTGAAAATTCATAGTATGAAAGTTATTTAAGAAAGAATGCAGGTCTAGAGCTTTCTGTTCCTACATAAAAACTTTTAGAATGTTCCAGCAATACTTAGGTCAGGTATAATATCATCACAGTCATTGTTCATTACTTTTATCTTCTCGAAACATGTCATGGTTAAAGTAAATAAGCTCTCAACCAAAGGAAAAATGTCGTAATTAGGCAACATGATGAAGGTTTTGAGCCACAAGGCCAATTGACAATATATCGAATATCCCTGCCAGTATCATAGGATCGATTATTCTGAAATGGAAGAAGTTTCACACCACCAAAATCCTCTCGCAAACTGGCGCTCCACAGGAGACTTCTCTGCGAGCAACTCGAAATATGTTAAGAACAATCAAAGCGAATCTATTGGTAACTCGAAAGGAGATCGAGAATTATTTGAGAGCAGATTGTACATATGTTACTAAAAGAACTATTAGAAATGAACGTCACAGGAATGGCTTGAAATCCCGTACGCCACGGAAAATACCTTTGTTGAAAAAAAAAATATTCTCGAATTAGGTTCGCTCGTAACCATCTATAGAAATCAAATTATTCTTGAAAGAACATTCTTTGGTCTGATAAATTAAAAATTTAACTCTTTGGCGAAAACCTTGCTTGTTATGCAAGGAGAAAAGATGGGTGTTTCAATGATGAAAAAAACAACGCCCCCACAAAAAAGCTTGTGTAACGAGATGTGAGTATCATAGTTTTGGGTATTTCTCTTCGAATGGAGCAGGGGTATTTCACGTGATTGAATGAACCATGAATGGAGCGATGCATAGGATTATTTTCTGGCTTTTCCTAAAAGAGTCAAGACTGTGGACGAGATTGAGGAGAGTACGATGAGGCTGCTGATAATGACCCTGCGAGCGAAATTTGCAGACTGTTTTAAAAATCGGAATGGACGCCGTGAGCAATCCCAAGAGGCGTAACATCGAAGTCGACTATTTTTTGGTTATAATTAAATGCCTGGATACTTTCCAGACGCACCTCGTATATCTGTTTGCAACAGAATTGATACTTTTTGTTATAAAAAAAAGAATAAATAAATACGTGAATGGAATTAAATAAATGGGTAGGATAAGCAAAAGAAATGGAGGAACAATGACCGCCATATTGTTTACGTCCTCAACTAACTCAATGCTCGCTGTTTACAATAATAATAGTCACCATAATAGTAATGATAATGATAATAACGGAAGACCAAATAAACTGTGGAATATCTTTTTAAGGATGACAAAGAAGCGAGAATATAGCGGGGTGGAGGAAAACTGCCGAACGATATGGATTCATCGCTTCTTCGCGCCTTCTAAATCGCTTAAGAATGATAATGTCGTCTGGTTTTCTTGAAATTTTGCATGTATTTATTTTTATTGTTCAGCAGTCAGCAATTTTTGTTTGTTTGTTTGTTTAGTCCCCAGCTATGTCGTTACGTTGATTTCCTAATAATAACAGTTCTTAACCATTCATCTTCTCTCAATTATTTTGTAAGCCACATTCATTCACACACAGGGACGTGCTGAGATATCCGTGTGTGGGAATACGTATGCATGCTGATAAATGAGCATATATAAGCCAGTTATTTCTATTTTCCTCAACTTTCTCTCGATTACATGTGTAGGAATATAGTGAGCTTCAAAATTGTCTGAATCATTTGAAGAAAAAATATCTTAACATACCTTCATAGCTTAAAAATTGGGAGGATTTCAACCAAACATTTCTGATTTTTGTATCGATATTTTTGGGATTCTTTGATTTCTTTAATCTCAAGTCGAAAGACCGAGGATTTGGGATGCCGATTTCCAAGGCAGACGGAAAGATTGGCACATTAGTTCAATGTAACTTCAGTGAATAAGATAAACAGAAATATAAACGCACAAAGTTTTTAGATACCTAATATTTTCGTGTCACGACAGAAAGACCGTTATCTTTGTTAAGAGGATGTAAGCCATTTTTTTTTTTACTTTTCATAAAATTCTATCCTTTCATATAACTCTAAAACTATGAATGGTGAATTTTCTATTCTATTTTCGGCGCACAAGCAGTAATAGCATTTAGAAGAACGTGCAGCGTCATTTTTCCCTTTTGTCTGTCATTAGTGGGTTGGCCTTTATTTTCTAAAATCCAAACTCACCGATGTTTCCAAGTCACACGATATAGATATATATATATATATATATATATATATATATATATATATATATATATATATATATATATGTGTATATATATATATATATTCACTGATTTACTCGGGCTGATGTCCTCAACTAGGTTGTTATCATCACAAAGTTTCAGCCCCAAAACTCCCTGGCCTTCAGCGACCGAAATGTTATAAAGATGAAAACTAAAATAAGGAAACTTATCCGACTAAATTAGAGAATGATAAGGATAATTCCCCACCTCAGAAATTCAAAAAAGGAAAAATGCTATATATAGTTAAAAGTTTAACTGTGAAATTGTGCCGCGTCTATACGTCTAAGAATGTGCGCCCGATACTCAAATGAATAACGGAAATCTTTTCTTTTTCTTTTTTTTTACAACGGAAACATAAATTAGTCGCAGAATTAAACCTCAAATTGATATAGTAGTTTTATTATCAATTCTTACATAATTGGATGAATTAATGTCACACAATATTTTTCTATCAATTTTGACTTGCTGTTACCTTCATTTTTATTTCTAGCTGTTTTATAACAATTCTGATTCGGGCGGTCATTCTATGGCAACGAGTAGACAGAGTAAGACTCCGTAGCAAATCGAATGCTTTATAAAGACTACTAGGTCAAAAATATAATCAACAAAAACATGGAGTCCAATGTCGATTGCAGGGGGAGGGTTTATGTTGCAAGATAATCCTCTGGAGACTATCATAGTCTAAGAATAGTTGCAGCATTCAGGCTTTTATTGGACTCCCTCTGGCAATGAGTGTCTGAGTTCGATTCTCACTGGAGGCTTATTCTTCAGAGTGACAGCCCGAGTTAAAGTTGTGATAAAAGCAACTATAAATCAAGATGAAGGTAAAAACTATCTAAAATTAATAAAACATGCTGCAATCAATGTATCACGCTATTGATAACTCCCTTTGTTATTACTGTGGTCGCTGGCAGGGATTGGGTCCTTAAGCGAAAAAACATATTCGATTCGTCTCGGGATATACAGAAGAGAAATGCAAAAAAAAAAAAAAGATCGATTTTAGGGGTTCCAAAAAGAAACGGAGAAATAAAGTTTATGTAAGTTATGATATAATATACACGTTCGAGGCCACAGAGCGGTGATTGCAATACTGAGTTGGTATCACAAAAGAAGGAATATGGATTACTGGCCCTTTTTTGCGAAATGAAAGTTGATCGCATTGATTCTGTTCATTGTGCATTACAATCAGACTCCCTTTTCATATAATGTGCATTATCCTTCTATCTATTTATTGATCTATCTATTTATCTACTGGGTGATTGATTCATCAATCCTTCATCGACATATTCTCTTCTGTGTACATATATATTTGGATTTCAGACTTGGGGCATTCAGGTTTGGTGCGCCCCTATTACACAGGAATTAAAATACACGGCAAATCTCAAAATGTACGCATCTGTCCGTTTATTGCATGAGTTATACATACATACATACATACATATATATATATATATATATATATATATATATATATATATATATATATATATATATGTATATATATCTTTAAACGGTGTGTGTGTGTGTGTGTGTGTCAAACATTTGATGTTACTATTTGCCATTACTTTCATTGAAGGAACAGCGAAAAGTGTTGATTTTTTAGGTGTTTATTCAAGAGTTGCATTTGATATCCTTAGGAATACTTACTATATAGGTGGGCAGTGATGCCAAAAAGGTTGAGAACCCCTGAATGTATCAATTTCGTTCAAATAACTTCATAACCTTCTCTTTCAAAACATCTTTCTAACATTTTCTCTTGAATCTCATCACACACCTTTTTATTTTTCTCTCATTCGCTTTATTTCTCACTTTGTCCCTGTCTGTCTCTGTTTGCCTGTCTCTGTCTCTCTCTATTATCATTAGATAGCTGTTTCGGTGTATCACATCTCTTCAGTGTGGCTATAGACTTTATCCGATCCAGTACCGAGAGGTAGAATTGAAACCCTCACATCGGACCCGGAGGTCGATATCCTACCTCTGGTAGGTGGTTAGTAAGGCTGAATTTAAGCGATATATTTATTTTTACGCAGAAACTTCTCATCCACCAGAATGCTCTATTCCTATGGAAGAACATTGCATAAGCTTACAATGGATGAGTTACCTCACTTAAAGAGTGCTCAACCCTGGATAGAGGAGCATCCTTCCAACTCTCTCTAGATATACCCCTCTATCTCTTTCTTGCTCTCTAACTTTTCATTTTAATCTACCTCCTCTTTCATCCCACTCTTTGTGTGAATCTTTCAACCGATATTATTTCTCTTCCTACTTCTCTCTCGCTCTCTCTCCCTAAATCGTTCACCAAAACTTTATCTCCGTACATCCCGTTCTATTTCACACTATCTTTATCATTCCCCTCTTCCTCTAAATCTCTCCCTCTATATCATCTTATCCAAAGACTTCTCTCTTCCCCACCTTTCTTTCTCCTAATCTCATCCTCAGACTTCCTCTTTCTCTTTCCCTCTTCTTCTCTCTTAAACTCTCCCTCTGGCTTTTTCTCGCTCTATCCCTCTCTTTAACCCTATTTCTCAAAATCCTTTCCCCTGTCGCTTTCTCTTTTCCATTCCATATTCTCCCTCTATTTCTCCCTTTATCTTTCTTTTTATGTCTCTCCTCTATCTCTTTATCCTCCTCTCTCAATATACACACACACACTCATACACACACACACACACACACACATATATATATATGTATATATATATATATATATATATATATATATATATATATATATATATATATATATATATATATATATATATATTACATCTACACCCTCTCTCCCTTCTTGTCTGAATAGGTCGAACACTTCCTTTCAAGTCCAGCAACATTGCTTCAGTCAACTTTCCTGTCCCAATTCCTGATTCTCGTGTTTCCCGAGGGATATCTTGTCGGATCCATCACAGTGAACCTCTGCATGGTTCCACTTCCTGCTCGACGTTGCCAGGTCCCCTTCATTTTTTGCACCCTTGCTTCTCATTTGCAACTGCCGAAGTGTCATGTAAACACCTTAACTCTCGATTGCTATGATTGCTAACATCATGTTGACGCCTTTTGTGTGTGTGTGTGTGTGTGTGTGTGTGTGTGTGTGTGTGTGTGTGTGTGTGTGTGTGTGTGTGTGTGTGTGTGTGTGATAGCTGGCCAAAGTGTTACTCACTCCAGCAAAATGTCCCACAAAATGCCTAAGGATGGCCGATTAGCTTCTTTGAAATCAGAAGGTTCGAGGTCAAGTTTTCTTTTGGTTGTTTTTTGTTTTTATTTGTTTCTACTTTTTTCTGCTTTTTTCTTCTCTTTTTTTTTCCAAAATGATGTCTATGTCAAGAGAAAGACTCCTGAAAAGTTGAAGGGTGGTATTAAAGTTTAAAGTTTTCGTCAGAATCAGGGGCTGGTGTCTTATTTGGCTATATATAAAGCAAATGTCAAAGGTTTGAAAGTTACGGTCTTGGGGCCAGAAAAGAATAAAAAACGATGATGTTATTCATTTATTTATTCATTCATTTATATATCTATTTAATCTGGAGTGACGTGTCCCCTTCTTGACGTGGGTAAATATTAGGTTGATCAAAAAGTTTGTTCTGTTTTGGGCCACCCAATATAGTCTGTTGATCTATTAATCTATTCAGTCATTTTGGGCTTCGCTTTTAATCGAGGTTCTCTTTCTTAACGACTCTTTCAAAATTTTCATTAATACTGATTTTCAAGGCGAGCATTTCCAACAGGCACAGCGGATAATCTATGATGACAAATTGAGTTTACGGTCTATTGCTCTAAAACCACTAGTAACCGCCCGATCACCAACGTTGAACAGCGTTGATCCTGACCCGTACTTCGACGAGGGGCCGCGTAGGAATATCGTGTGACTTGTAATCTCGAGCCAGACGAAACGAAATCAGTAAATATATTACGACTCTTGATCGTAACGGTAATGGTTAGAAAGCGACTCTCGCTGGTTATTGTTACTGTGTAATGTGTTTGATCCTCACAGAGAGCTGAACGCGTGTGGTCTCGTGCTAAACTAAGCTTACCAAATAAGTTCTTATGATCGATTGGTAATTCTCTTTCCCGATATGCTAGGTGGCTTGAGTAGTTATGTTTTGACTCTAATGTCGGTGATCAGCCTTGGAATCTGGGTAAATGCTAAATCTAGGCAGAGGTTAAAATGCTAGTTTAGAAGGCAAGCAAGTTCATATCATTTGAAATATTGGCGCAGAACGATTTTTCTGTCGGGCATTCACTAGCATTCGTGTGATTGATAAATCAACGATACTTAGTTCACATATCTACTTGCTAATGTATTATTGTGCCTGGCTCGTTCAGTGAGTGATTATTGAGGATAGGCAGTTAATCGACAACAAAAGCCTTTATGCACCGTAAATCTACAATATTTTAACAAATAAAACTGAAAAGCCGATAAACAAAGCATTGCTTCATTTCCTATTGTAGTTTTTTAACGTTTCAAGGCATTGATTAACTCGAACTGACCCCCTTTTTTTTCTGATTTTAGAAAAAAATAAATTGACTCAAATTCTTCAGGGGTTTATCTTTTGATGATCAATTTATTTAGGAGTCATAAACTTTTTTTAAACTACCTATATTTCTGGAAGGAAGGAAGGAAAAGAGACACAAAAATCACGGTTGGATTTCAGTATCGACAGCGTTCGAAGTTCACGGCCAAGTTTTCGGCTTTTCTCATTATTGTCATTATTGTCCACCGAGTTTACTGCTCCTCTGTTAAGCTTTAGTCCTTTTCTGTACTAATAAACTAAATATTTCTAGTAGTAAGAGAAAAAGAAAGAAAGAAAATCACAGTTGGATATTAGTGCTGACTGCATTTGAACCTTAAACGCCTGTTTTCGGCTTTTCTTATTGCTGTTCACTTGCTTTACCGCTCCTCTATGGTTTATATTTAATCGTATTCTGCACTAATAAACCAAATATTCTTGGTAACAGGAGAAAGATATTTGATTACTAAACACCAAATTTTGTATCTTTTCGTTTCTAATTTTCCTGTAACGTTAAGTCTTGTTCGTATCGCATTTCCTTTTTAAAAAATTCTCTAATTCATCAATTTTCAAATTCCGTTGTCTTCCAAGGCGTCCATTAGCTCAAGATCTCATTTTGTGATCCTAACGAACCATTTCTGACACGTGCTTGCACCTACTTCATTATTACCATAATCTTTAGTGATCCCTTGTCTATATTTCCGTCGCACTTTCCCCTAGAATAAACATAAAGAGTAAAGAATGCCCATCGTGCATTATATATTCAACCATAATTTTCGTTAGAATAAATGAGATCATCTTTTTTCCTCGTACAGTTTTTAAGAGTATGCTCGCAGTGAAAAGATGATAATACTTCAAAGACGCCCCTACAATTGTATAAAAATGGTTCTGGGGTCATCTGCTTCCAACTAAAATGTACAAATAAATAAACAGTAATAATTAATCGCTAGGAAGGACAACTCGTCAAACAGAATGAAATATCTGATTTCAAACAAACAGAAAAGGGGAAAAGTTTGGAAAGGCCGTTATTTTTAACGTGTCGTTATTTATGTAAAATCAGCATTGCCCAAGTGACCTATAGATCGTACACGCTTACAACAAATAAACCATAATTTACTCGGGGAGACGCTAAATCGTTGGCGGACAAAACTACTGTCAGCCACCCGGGGTATATCACCACGCAAAGCACCGAATTTCACGCTCGTCTTAGGAAATGCGTGGAAAACTCGGGAGAAAAACACAATAACTTAATTAAGACTAATAATGAAAGACGAAATAGCGAAACGAGAGTTCATCGTTGTCTTTCACGCCTCCCGTCACTTATCTGGACCGATCATTTCTCAACTTCTCGCCTCCTTTTTCTTTCCTTCCTTTTTCTTTCTTTCCTTTTTCTTTCCTTCCTTTTCAACAAAGTTTCATTCATTTTCTGGTCTTTTCTTATTTTTCGGTGGCGGTAGTCGATTGATATGCCGAAATGTGAATTCATTTTAAAGTGGCCAGTTGGGATCTTAAGCGTTCGGGTATAGAGATTTCAGCAGTACTTTTTTTTCCGGAACCCGGTTATTATCTCCATCTTATGGTCAAACATGGCCGGCATGTTGGCCTCAATGTGGTGGGTCTTCATTTTCCTAGTTAGGGGCTCTTTGATGTCAGCTGTTAGCACGAAACGTTTGAAAGGATTGAATGAATAGAAAGACAGGTGTGTGTGTGTGTGTGTGTGTGTGTGTGTGTGTGAGAGAGAGAGAGAGAGAGAGAGAGAGGGAGAGAGAGACAGATATGAAAAACACAATGAGATGAAGAAGAAAATTGATTTTTATAAAGAAGAACAATGTATAATGATTGGTGTCTGTAATGGAAGAAGAAGAAGAAGAAGAAGAAGAAGAAGAAGAAGAAGAAGAAGAAGAAGAAGAAGAAGAAGAAGAAGAAGGAGGAGGAGGAGGAGGACGACGACGACGATAGAAGAAGAAGAGCGGTGACAATAAAGGGTAAAGAGGAAGGAGGGGGATAGTTAAGGATTTGGACCATGTCAAGCTAAACTTGGGTATAGTGTGTTTAAAAGCTATCAGAAATCATGCCTTTCTTCTCCGAGACAACAAAGGAAACATACTTTTCCACGGGGGTCTGGAAACGGGTTGCGAGTGGAGCAAGGGTAAAATCAAGTAAGAAAGAAAGATAAGACAAGATGAACCTGGATGTTACAAGGTCAAACTCAACTCCGTCTGAAGATGAATGTTGTTTGAATTATGAGATTTCTGTTCATTTTTTATGTATTTTTATTTGATGAATAATTATGAAAGGTCTTTATTTGTCAGGAAAAAAAACAGCCCTGGGCAGCAAAGGGATAATCGAGGAGGTTGATTGAGGTAGTGAGTCCAAATCATCCCGATGCCGAATTCCCCGTCATCTTGCAAAATGTATCAAGCCTGATATTCAACCGCCTCTGAAGCCCAGTTACAAGGTGAAATTATTTGAAAATTGACTTCATTGATGTTCTTTTTACTGACGAGTGCTTGATGGACCGGATGGATGGATTGTAGGTAATGTTGTAAAAAAAAGAGAAGTGACCTGTTCGATGAAGCAACAGCAAGAGGAGTTACGTATTCGGTCGGAATGGTAGGAGTTGGTTGTATCTTGGCGTATATCAAATGCAGTAAAAATGAGTCCCTTGGCTTATATTGAATTTTTGAGAGTCAGTCTTCAGCCTTGGTTCATAAACGCTCGAAACTCATCTCCATGCAATACATCGCTCCTCAGTACAGTGCGCACGCAAAGGTCAACTATCTGACTAAAATAGTTCTCAGAAATGGTAGATTAATGGACTAGCAACCGTTTTCTCCAGATATCAACCTAGTTGAAACTCCCACGAGCAACCTCAAAAGAAAGGTGTGTGATAATGGGCATCAGTTTGCTACCTGAGGAGACTTATGGTAAGCTATCAAGAGAAGAGCTGAAAGCTATTAAAGCTGAAGAAATTCAAAATTTAATAAAATCAATGGGTGTTCGACTGTGATTGGTGGGCAAGGGTCTTATATTTCAAAGTAGATGATTTGTCTTAGATTTGTCTTAATTACTGACTTTGATGTCTTCCTTATTTTCTTTCCGATTATCTTTCTCATAGAACGAAAGCATTTCAAGTTATTTACTTCTACGTTACCTGAACAGCTTTTTGTTGTTACAACCGCCAAATTTCTTCCTTTCATCTGATTCGTGATTAGAGTTTTTGTTTTCAAATTTGCATGCTGTTAATTTATAGGCTTCAGTATTTCATGTATATCAATTTCTCTAGCATGTTTGATCTTTCTTAATTCTATGCGCTATTTAATGATTTAATCAAGATATAATTAGTGTATTGTTGTGATTTCTATCCATGCCTAATAATTGAGGGATTTAAAAAGAAAAAAAAATCGCGAATCAGATGAAAGGAAGAAATTTGGTGGTTGAACATCAAAAAGCTGTTCAGGCAACGTAGAAGTAAATAAATTGAAATGCTTTCGTTCTATGAGAAAGATAATCGGAAAGAAAATAAGGAAGACATCACAGTCAGTAATTGAACAACCGTAGCGTCAAAATTTGAAGTCATTTTAAAAAATCCCATTGAAGGATAAATATGGTCAGAATAAATTGGGGGCGGGGGCTTTTTCCACAAGAAAACATCTAACACATACTGAAAAAAAATCAAGAGATTTATTAATAAACCTGTCAAAATAAGGCCTCCCAAAAGTCTAGAAAGCTTTTTCCAAAAATAAAAATATTTTAATAAGGGATCTTCTGGAGTATTGGTACCAATTTTCAAGTCTGTAGACAAAACAGTTTGGCCAGGAGCACTTGAACACACACACACAA
>OY735207.1:20190272-20220272 GCA_963457665.1 Thysanoteuthis rhombus | reverse complement strand
TGCTTTATTTATTCTCTGTCTGTCTCTCACTTCATATATATTATTAAGACATGGATATATAACCCAACAATATCTATAAATGCGTTATATTATTTCAAACTATGCATGAAAAGACCACCCGTTATTACACGGAGAATGAGTCATTTAGACAGCGTAAATAGAATAAACAATTAAAGAAAATGGGATGTTGAAGGAATCGATAGATGGTCGCTTTAACGAAGCCCACGACTTAACGCCGGACTGTTTAGCTCAATGATAAAAGCGGCGCTAGAAAGAAAGTGGGAGACAATCAGATAAACTTGCACAATATTTTTCATGAAGAGACTTTCCCTGCATTCGAAATGTTGAGCATTTCTATAAAAATACGATTCTAAGCCGAAATGGCGTAAAGCGAAGACGAATTTATCAGGGAAAAAATTTCGCAGATCTGAAAAATGGCGATGATGGTATCCCCCGCTTTTCAGAAATTCGATTTACACATTTTTTTCGCTTGTACGAAAAAAGTTGAAAAGCAAAAATAGCGTTCAGCATTTGTTTTGCCGTGTGTCGTTATAGAGGCAACGCGCACCTTCTTTCTTTCTCAACTACACGCCAGGCTCAAGTACTTCCGATTAACTCAACTTCAGCCCAACATACCATCCGTCATGTTGGTCTGGGTACGCTCAAAAATGCTCACCATGGAAATTATTGATAATCGCTCCTTCGCTTTAGGCCTACTTTCACTGGATGATTCTAATGTTTTTGTTTATCCGTCGCGTATTCAAAAAGATGTTTTGTTGCTTTCATTTTTTTAACACATAACTGGATTTCTTGAAAAGATATTTTTACTAAATTCTATTCAGGCTTCTTTCTCTCCTACTGGTTCATTCGAATCACGAAGATGTATTGTCTTTCTCTTAGGAAAAAAAATATACACGAATAGATCAATTACACATGACAATAGAACAATTTTACGCTCTCTCAATTTTCAGTAGCAGGGAGAAAATGGTGTTAAATTGGCTTTCCCCCATCTTGCTTTCTCATAATAAAACAGCGGGGGGTCAGATATATACAACGCCGGGTTTTAGTAGGCAAAACTCCTAACAGAAGAGAATCTGATAAGCCCTAATGCGCTGACCTCCCTCTGGTTATGAACGGACACACACGGTTGACATGTTCATGTGACAGAGCTTCTCTATTAATCTGCGTACAGGGCTTTCGTAGGAGTCACGCAAGCCATTCATGGAAGGTTTAATGATGCTTGAGATAGTTGACCTGATACATCGAGTGTCTATTAACCTTTGTGTTTTGTGTGAACGGTCTTTTAGATGTAGGGTTCACTCAATTGTACGAGATATATATATATATATATATATATATATATACAAGTGCAAAATACATATATATATACACACCCATACACACACACACACATACATATATATATATATATATATATATATATATATAATTGTTATGTTTCTGTCTCCCGAGTATTTTACTACGTTGTGTAACGGGATTAATATCTCATAAGTAAAATAATCGATGGTAGATCAAACTCACAGAGTCACGAAACCGATCGCAGTGAAATTTAATGTTTTACGGATCATCATAAACTTATTTGAGAAATTTAGCCCCTTTAGTTATTACGACTTGGGATTCTGTGAAAATTAGTCGGAACTTAACATGCGATGATATTAATACTGCTATTACACTTGACCGGGGTCAATATTTTGGTTGTAAAATTGGTGTTGATAGTAATTGATATAAGATTTGAAGCTAGGGGCAATATTCAGAATTTGCGGCAATTCAAGAAAAAAAAAAAGCAGAATTGGCAAAACAGCTCGAAATGTGTGTTCTGCTGAACTAGACCTGTTCAACCGATTGGCCATGGGAACAATTGCATCGGAAACGAGAATATAAATATGGAATTATAAATGGTCCATAAGGGTTAACCTATTCACTTATTCCAATATTGATATCATCCCAGAAAGTAAGCATATTTTGCTGTAAAAATGTTTTCTTCGTGCATCATTTTTTCTTTGGGACCATGTGGAAAGTCTACATTTCATCAAATAAATCCCCAATTTTTTTGCAAAAATTGAAGCTCCAAACTTCCATGACTTTTAATCTAATGAGCGGATTTTGGTCAAATAAAGAACTTTGTGTTTTGTAAAATGCCCTTTATCTTTTATTATAATTTACAGTGACATTACTCGTACAATAAAATTTGCCTGACTTCCCAAATAACGTATTCAATTTTTTTTCCAGACAATTGAACCCCTTCTTGTTTTTAACACGACATTTCTGCTATCAAAACCAACTTGCTTTGAGGTGTATATATATAACCAATTTGGGTGATAAGTTGGTTCCAGTTACCTGCATTCATTTATTCTTATCTGTATCCATCTTTTATGGATCTTTCTTTTTTTTTCTTTCAAATATCAATATCTGTGCTAAATGGTCCTTCTTTGACTTTCTTTACAACATCAGTTTTCTTTTAGCAAAGATTCACCCTTTGCCTCTACCAGGAGGAGTGGGATCTCTCAAAATCGATGATCCGTGCCAACTGGCCCACACCTTCTTTTCTGACCTACAAACTTGAACCAAATCTATGGCCCGTGGGTGCTGATGTGCCTCGGTAAGTGGACAAGTATTTTGAAGGACAGAAGTTTGGAATACTTACTGAAGTTCATTTTTCTTATACCATTCTTCAATGTCCTTTTCGTGCTATTTTCTTCGTCTTTATTTTCTAACAGCGAGAACGTTCTACAGAAAAGATCATCGCAAAGTCATTTGAAGAAATCTGCTCCTGCAGGGTTAACTAGTTAACCTTTCCTTTAACCCGTCGAATTACATGTCAACATGACCAACACAGGTGCCAGAAATCGAGGGCAGATTCGCTTGTCCAAGGAGCACAAAGAGAGGATCAAATTCACTACACGCGTGAGAAGAACTCTCATAAACCAGTGGTTCCGAACTGGGAGGAATCCCTCTCACCCCCAGAGAACATTTAGTTAGTCCAGAGAAAGCTGGGAAATAAGGCCATTAGGTAGTGAATGTTTTTGGTTTAAGGGTATTGGGGACGTGTGATACAAGATGAAGTATAACTGTGCAAATAAACAAGTTTAGCGTATGTTAAGATGTAATTTATGACTAACAGAACCTTCAAATCGAAGAACTAGTAGCAAAAAATCTCAAATGAAGTTCCAAATTATTTTCGCCTGCTTTCTTTGAGCCACAACTGCACAGTACTAGCAGTACAGTTATAAAATCAAACTTATTCTCATCAAAGCTGTCTAATACGCAAAATAAAATAATTATTTCAAATCATTATTGGTTGCTACTTAAATAGAATGGGGAAGCTAGTATTCTTCTCGCAGAAAAAGACCTTGAAAAGGTTAGGAACCGCTAACCAAGGTTAGAGTTGTCTGTTATTAGGCCATAGCAGCGGACCACCAGGTGAGGATCAATATCAATAGGATGAACTGAGAGGAGCTTCATTAACATTCTGCAAAGACTACGGTCAGATTTGTATGGCACAAGGACATAATATTGGGGTATCTTATGAGCATCGAATTAGCTACAATCGAGATGAGACAGAAGTGTTATCCGTCCAGTTGGAACGAAAAATTATGAAGATTACCAAAAAATAAATAAGTAAAATAAGTAATCTCTTTTGGTTGTTTTCATCGATAGTTTCCGACATAAGCGTACGGGTCACGATGTCGAAAATGGGTGTGGCGAGAAAAGTGTGAAATTTCTGGCAAATCAGTGCAATATATGAAAATCGTGTAAATCGTTGGGCAAATCAAGCCCATTGCCCTCACCATAAACAGTGAGTTCCTATTCTCTCCTGATACCCACTAATTAAAAAATCGACCTGTTGACCAACTTGATGGATTACGAATGCTTAGCACATATCCAGAAATGACCGGCGTGTGTTTATTTGTTGATATTTTGTATCCTTTTTCGAAATGGTCAATCTAAACAGAGGGGTCTGTGTTTTTCTCGTTAAGACGTTTGTTTCTCTATTAGACATGCTATGCCACCAAGTGTAAACTGGGGGTGAACGAAAGTGGACGTTAAACCGTAGGGGGGCAAATCAAATCTTAGCTTTGGGGACCTACTTTAGAACGATGTTTATGGATTTCTTCTCACAGTCCTTCATGCATGTAGTGAGTTTTATTCCTATCCATAAGTGCCCAACACTTTTGGCTTTGGGCCTGACAAATCAAACCTTGGCTTTTGGCACCTGCCTGAGCTCAATGTTCATGAAGCTTTTCTCAGTTTTTCACACATTTAGTGAGTTTGATCCTCGCTAAGTATTGCATAGTTCTGGCTCTGTACTGGCCAAATCTTTTATCTCCCGTCATGTTTATCAAGCTCTTCTCCCACTTTATCAATATGAGTTCGATTCCTACCGATTACTCCATACTTGTGATTTAGAGCAATTAGCAAACCGATCTCACATAGCAAAATGACCCTGAGAAAGGTGTGAATCCATGTCTCCCTCCTCCCTGAGAACTGAATGGCTAGTGCCTTTTTGCCAGGTAAGTTAGTCCATCTTGGACATCGGGCTAGCACCTCAGCACTGTTCAAATCAACAACTGGTATAAACAGGGATTGGGTCTCTAAGGTTCCTTCACGAAAATGGAGACAAAAATCAGTGTCCAGTGTGCCTTGCGACACAGAAGGCAGCCTTGCCTTTGTAGGATCAGGTATATACCCTAATGTTTTAGGCAAACTCCAAGGGAAGCAGACAATTTACGCCCTCCCCCTCAAACAAAGATTAATATTTAACCATTGTCCGGTGGCAATACCTACCATCAGCACGCCCTTTTTTTTTTCTTTTTTTTGTAATGATTCACCGCATCGAGGCGAATTAAAGTTATCATTTTTGCTCCATTCTTGTGTTTAGTAGCATACCTGTATGCGGTCAGTTACCGTTACATCCAATTGTCAAGTCGCTTAGCTGATTAATAGCATCGGTTGAAGTCTATTAATCAAGAGCTGACCCAGCTTTACAAGACCCTCGACCCCCTACACAGAAGGGAACCCGCTTAACAAGACGCATATCGTCCCGGAAATGGGGTCCGCATTTCTTTTACCGTCACCTGCGAATCGGGATTTAGCATGTACACTACTTTGTAACCTGATCCCTATGACTGGTCTCTATTTTCTGATCCCCCCTTTTTAACGGTTCGTTGAGCAGAAGCAGAGCAGGGGCTAAACAACCTGTCAGTTTCATATCAACACTTCTACCTTATTTTATTTTTAATTTGTACTTTTTCTTGCCCCCGTCGACGCTACGCTTTCCCGCGTCGGGAAGGCGTAATCGTAAATGAAATACGCTCAGGAGCGTCGTACTTATAGGCAAATCTGTTGCCCTTCACAAAGAAAATGTCACGAAAACTGTTGTAGGGTTCTTCAGTTTTTAGATTGGTCTTGCTGTCTGGCTATTTAGGTTGGTATCACACGTACAGGCCGTATCAGTGAGTCTTGAGGACTGAAAATTTAGACATTTACTCTTTATCATGTATAAAAAAAATCTTTTCCTCGCTTATCAAAAAATATCCCCCGAAAAAGTTTTTAGTCGAGGGGTTCAATTTACAACGTAAGTTTATGTTAAATCGATCGCATAGTTAGTGGCTTTTACGCCTTTTTCTTGAATATTCAGGCCTCTTTTTTAGTGATTACTACACAACAAAATGTGAGTGGAGTAACTTATTCATTGATTACTCCTTTTTAAAATGTTTTACTTGATCACCTCCATCATAACATGGTGTGAAAGGGTATTGGTCCTTTGAAGGTTTCTATCGAGTGACTAATCAGATCTATTTAATTATTTTTCCATGTATTTTAGTTACAGGGAATGTAACCCTACGTGTTCATCAATAAAATGCTTTACGACAAAAATCTGTTGGGTCGACTCTTTCAATGTGATAAAAAATATAGCAATGTATTGAACTCACCGAGTCAATTTGAAAGATCCAGTTCTAAAACTATCCACGTAGAAACATTCAATTTAATCTTAGGAAAAATGCTTTCATATGTTTACGATATTCGTTTGCCTCCCCGCAAGAACAAGTAGGACACAAGGTTGGCTTTAGGTGGGGCATGTGTAGGTTGTGTCAAAAATTGTCCAGTCCCACAAGAGTCGTACGTAGCTTAGGTGCAATTTCAAGCCGAATCGTTCAAAATGTGAAAAAATTGTGGAAACTTTATCCTGAAGATTTTCTAATGCTCTTACATATAAGAAAACAAAGCACATTCGATCTGGCCTAAACTGCAACCGCCGTATTAATTTCAAAGTGGCCACCATGAAAATTAAAAAGAGATTAAAAAAAAGATTCGCAACATTATACAGTTGAAATTTCAACCAAAATTGTTCAAAATATGAAAAGAGTGTGAAAACTTGCACACTGATCGGTGTTTTTTCATACAAAACAAAGTCACACACAATTTTACCAGAAGTGCGGCCACCATCTCTATTTCAAAATGGCTACCATGAAAATAAAACAAAAATTCACAATATTTTTTAGATGAAATTCAAGCCAGAATTGTTCAGATTCGAAAAACAAAGTGTGAAAACTTGCATAATTGTTGATTCTTCAATGGTCTTAAATATAAAAATGAAATACAAACTCTCCGATCAAAACCGCAGCCGTCAACTTTATTTAAATATGGCCAATATAAAAACAAACATCGCAAAAAAAAACACAGCAGATTTATTCAAAATTATCTTAAATGTGAAAGAAAGTGTGAAAACTTGCACACTGGTGGTTGCTCTTTTATATAAAAGCAAGAGACAAACGATCTGAATAAAACTGCGGTCACTATTTTTATTGTAAAATAAGCACCAGAAAAAAAGACGAATTAGTTGAAATTTCCACTTAAATTATTCAAAATGTAAAGGAAAGTTTGGAAACTTGCATAATGGTAGATTCTTCAACTCTCTTGCATACAAAATCAAGCACAAACTGTCCAGCTGTCATTTTTATTTCAAAATGGTCATCATAAAAAATGTGCAATATAGAACAGCAAATTAGTTGAAATTTTAGCTAGAATTGTTCAAAATGAGGAGAAAAGTGTGAAAATGTGCGTACTGGTAGGTTTTTAATGCTCTTTCGTGTAAGCAAGGACGCATGGCAACGATCCGACCAAAATTGCGACCACTTATTTTATTTCATTAAGGCCGATATAAAAAAAGATATATTAGTTGAAATTTCCACCAGAATTTTTTAATGGGGAAAAAAGCAAGAAAACTTGTATTTTCCAGTATAAAATCAAGGCACAAATAGTTTGACTAACACTGTGTCCGCTATCTTGATTTCAAAATGGTTACCATGAAAGAAAGAAAATTTGTTATATAGTACAGGTGATTCGTTGAAATTTCTTCCAAAATTATTTGAAATAGGGGAAAATGTGAAAACTTGCATTTCAGTAGACTTTTCAATGGTCTTTCTAATAGAATCAACGCAACGCAGCCGCCATCTTGATTCCAAAATGATTGGCAAAAAAAAAAAAAATAATGGCAATATCATACAGTAGATTTGTTGGTACAATTTACAAAACTCTTTCGTATAAAAACAATGTGCATGGTGAGACAAAAACTGGAGCCGCCATCTTTATTTCAAAATGACTGTCATAAAAAAAATTCAGGTGTACATTATCCGATATAATCATTCTATCTATGGATACAATATATAATCACAAATAAATTCAACGCAATTCATCTCACTGCTCAGTCTCACCGAACCAAATTAAGATAGTACATAAGCATTATATACTATGTTGCTCACAATAGACAGAGATGAATATTATACACAACATAAAACAAAACAAACTGAAAGGAAAATAAAAAAATGAACTGTTTGTTTAAGATTAATTGCAGTCGCTTTATGTAATGGTGTGTTTCGGCACAATTGCAAAGTCCGATGCAGTGGAGAGCTGCATTGAAACTCTTGCAAGGATGCATGCACGTCTTTTTACAGCTGCACTTGACCTGTTATTTGCATGATTATACTGCCCTTGGAAGTTTTGTCCAGAGAGGAATCCACCAAGCACTAGATTCCAAGGTCCATCCCCAAAAAGATTGGCTTGTTAAATGCTGTTAGGCTACGGTTGACTGACTGCAAATATGTCCTGCTTGATAAGCAGCTCTCTTGATGTGCTGTGTGAAGGCAGCCTCTGTTGGTGGTAAGTGAACACATCACTCTTCAGTGTACATGGATAAACACATCCATCTCTTTCGAGATAGATATTATTAGCAAGATTTGTTGAAATTTCTCATTTCCTCTCATATATCGTACAAGGACTAAGATTTGACAGCTCTCTGGTCTTGGCCTGAGTAATTAAATCAATATAAATGGCTAAGGGGGTCTCTTTGTGACAAAAGTGGGGCGCAGGGGACACTTTTGTAATTTTTTTTTGTTTTTTTTTTGCTTTGAACACTAATAACTGACACTTTTTAGCTGTATCAGATGCTTCCTTTTGATATTGGATGCTTGGTTCTTGTCAAGATCATGCTCCTAGAGGCAAAAACAGATTTTGGAATCAAATCATATTGACGGACAGGTTTTTACGGAACCCTACGCGTTGAGGTTTTTTTTTTTAAGGGTAACTTGACCCAAGGATTAACATAAGATAGCTGCCGATATCCTCTGGTGAGATCTAAAGTTCAATTTAAGGTCAGGTCAATTGTAGCATTTTCTAAAAAAGAAAATTTTGGCGTTTTCAAATCTAGTGTAGATTACTTCACAATACTGACTGCACACTTGTATAAGAAGTAACTGGACCTCAGGATGAACAAAGGGTAGTTGGTAATAACTTTTGGTGACCTCTAAAGGTTAATTTAGGGACAGGTAATTTTGTCATTTTCAAACCACTCAGTGAGGATTGCTTCCTACAGGCTACAAATTTTTGTACATGGATAACTTGACCCCAGGATGTTCTTGGGATATGTAGCACTGGTTTCTGGTGACCTTTAACAATCAATTTATGGTCAGGGCGTCCTGGGCATTTTCGTAAAAGGTCAATTCGGGCATTTTCGGCCCAACTGAAGG
Organism: Thysanoteuthis rhombus; assembly: GCA_963457665.1. NCBI lineage: Eukaryota > Metazoa > Mollusca > Cephalopoda > Oegopsida > Thysanoteuthidae > Thysanoteuthis > Thysanoteuthis major. The sequence goes on along the minus strand of OY735207.1, from coordinate 20,211,225 downwards.
GTTGCAATCCCAATAAACATGCTGCGTAGTATTGTTCACCTAGTCAGTCTCACAGACAATTACTACCGTAGTGAATTCGGTCCTCCGGGGAGTTGTGGGGTGCCGGACTATCAACTAAAATAAATGTCAATATAGAGAGACAGGTAGATATTTAATTAACTTGGCGCAATTATTTCTTTGTTTTATCGTTAGAGTTGTTTTTATCATTACATCAAGGTCGTTATGGACGACAATAGTCATTTTTAAAGGAAGTAGCAATGATTAGAAATAAAGAAGCAGTTTCTGACATGATTTGAACTCGCATCCAACTCCAAACGGAGCCCGCCTGAATCGAATATCACCATTACCGATTCGACCACGGAGAACAACTCCGAAGGGCTCGTAGAAAGTAACGACCTGAACACTGTGATAAAAAAGCAACATTAAAAGACCAGTGAAAAAATTAGTTAAAGTGAATTAAGGAAACACTCCATAAAAGGAATTTGGATAAGTTAAGACTAAGCTTAGCTTTGTGAAAAGCAGGGCAACCTTCACTAGTTATGGCTAAGGAAACCTACAAATGCACTTAATACTTCGTAATTAATTATTTCAAATAGTATTTTTGAACAGGCAAAAGGAGAGACCGAATCTGATTTCAAATCCTAAATTTACAATTGAATATTGAAAAATTGCTTGTACTATATAGACGTCATTTGTCAATCCAGAAAACTACCGAGTAAGTTTACTTGATGGATGATTGATTCGTATCTTTTAGGGTCTTTTAAGGGTCAAGGTTTACAGGGTCAAAGAGGCGTGAACGAGGGGACGAATTTCAGTGAAGGGGTGGAGAGCAAGATTATCGCCTGGAATGTCAAATGAATGAAGAGAAAAATGAGAAATGTATGTTTGACAGCATGTAGGTATGTATCTATCTATCTACCTATCTGTCTCGGTGTTTTCATATCTATCTAGTCATCTATCTGTCATCATTGACCGTTATAAGTCTTCTGCAGAACAAAGGCCTCTCCCATCTCCTTCCATGACGAGCATGATTGCGCTAATCTCTGCCATGTTTCTATAGGCAAACTCTTCTTTTCCATCTTAAGTCCGGTTTTCCGCTACTGGATTTACTGTACCGTGAGCACCAATCGGTTAGCTTTTTGCTCCATCTGTAATCGTTTCTTCACACAATGTGTCCTGCCCATCTTCTATTTTGTTATTTAATTATTTGCACGATATCTTTCACCCTGGTCCTCTCTTGGATCTATGCAGATCTTTTTTTTTTCAATCGGTTAGAGTTGACGCATATATGTATATGTTTGTGTGTGTGTGTGTGTGTGTGATAATTGGAGAGACTATTTAATTGGGAAACATACTTCGTCCGGCACCATTGTTAACTGAGTAACAAATTGAACAGCCGACCACGTAAATGAATAAAGAAAATAATTCTTGTACAAGACCTGAACCTGCATCCAACGAGAAACTATCGTGACACGACTCTGCTCTACCGACTGATTTAACGACGTTCTTGACAAGTTTGCGTTTCACATGATGCTAATTTTCTTTATGCATTTACATGGACGGCTGTTCGATTTACCACTTGCATAACACCGGTGCTGGACGAAATATGTCTCCAAAAAAATGTCTCTGCAATTATCACATCCTGTCGGACATACACTGGCCAAACTAATGATAATCACGCACGGCACTCTTTAAGTGAGGTAACTCGTTCATTGTAAGCTTATGCAATGCTCTTCCATAGGAATAGAGCACTCTGGTGGATGGGGAATATATACGCTAAATAAATATATCGCTTATATTCAACTTTACTGACCGGCCTCCGGGCCTGAAGCTAAGGTTTCAATCCTACCTCACAGTACTGGATGGGATAATGGATAGTCTATAGCCACTGAAGAGTACAACGAAACAGCTGTCCGTGGATGACACAACAATACACACACACACATATATATATATATATATATATATATATATAATTATCAACATTTAGTAGAAAACTTAAGGTCGAATCCTTTAGTGGGAAAGTTGGATACTAAAAAGTACATACAGAATAGCCTTGATGGAAATCGTACAAGGCATTTCATGTAAAGAGCAAGAAACAAATAAATATGTACATGGAGATCATGAATGCATCTGCTGTGTATTAAGGACTTGTAGACTGAGATTTAATGAACGCAAACAGTGCATCAACTGCTTCTATGGGTACTCCACCAGGGGCAAAGATCCATGAAAAGCCGTCCATGTGTGACATACTTGAACCTAACCAGCCAATGGAAGGACTTTACAAAACCAGGTAAGGTAATGGAATCTAGTCAGGAAAAACCGAGTCCCGTATTTAATACATTATTAAATACGTATGCATAAATACGCATGCGCACATACATATATACACCTGCATAATATAACTAAAAACATGAGGCAAGAATGCGAGTCTCTACTTCGTAATAACTGTGCATATCAGGATCAGAAGTATACAAGCAGGTGAGCCAGGTCTGAGGACTTACACAGAGAGAAAATTTCATGGGGATACGTTGTGTGGTTCCTGAGTTACATACATTTGGTGAATTATAGTATGACTAGTTTACTTATGCCTTCAATAAATGATGGCAATAATCAAGTAATTTTGTAAATTCATTGTACTTATAAAATATCAAAAATATACTGTTCTGTATTTTCTAGTTTGCATTCGATTGAATGTCCATTCCTGAATACGAAACTAATCTCGGGGTAAAATTAAGTAAAAGATACAAATTATCAAGCGCAACATAACATAAAAGTTACGTCACTAGACTTAAATGATGACGTAAGCATTTCAGAGAACAAGCACACTCTGCTAATTATTATATGTGTTGACTCTCAAAAACTTCATTTTCAGCAAATAAATTGCCGGAGAACGCACCGACAATTTCAATTCGTGGTTTTCACACGGACATTAAACCGCACGAATCAAAAGATAAATAATAACACGACCATAATCAAATTAATCAAATATAAAATATCCCGCAATTTTTATCCTTTTAGCTTTAATGAAAAGATAGACTCGGTCCAATCTCGTTTTTGTGAGCATAAATGGGGGAGTCCAATATCAATCGAAAAGGAAAGATGAAGGGTGAGAGATGGAGGGGGAGGGAGAGAAGAAAATGGTTCAAATGAAGAAAGGAAGAAATGGTGAAAAAGAAGAAGAAGAAGAAGAAGAAGAAGAAGAAGAAGAAGAAGAAGAAGAAGAAGAAGAAGAAGAAGAAGAAGAAGAAGATCAAGTAGAACTGAAAAAAAGGGAACGATGGAGGTTAAGTAGAAATTGGATGATTGAAAGAAATTTCTCAATTCTCAAAAATTCCAGTCGGGGGCGCCACAGAGGGCCTAATTTCTTCTAATTATGCCTTTGATTACTTGAATGAAAGATGGAAATGATTCGAAAAGCGAAATTTAACCCAGTCTGTAACCCGAGTAATTGACCGGATTTTTCGAATTTGAAAAATAGAATTCTTGTAGGCCAAATCGTTCAGTGTAAGCTCCGTAGTAAGAACGGTTCATCCGAAGGAACGAAGTTTCGAGTTTAATACCTTAACATTAACTCATACAACAGCTACAATAATTGTTCCGTGCAGCAAGTGGAGAGACCTTATCTGGGCTGAAAAGTAGCATCCGAAAATAAAGGCTTGAATCTGGGCTCGAACGTCGAACACTGACAACTACCTTAATCAACAGACGGTTGCTTATTGAAATCTCTCTCACTTTCTACACATGATTGATATATATATATATATATATATATATATATATATATATATATATATATATATATAAGCTACTGCAGGAACTGAACCTGCCACCGATAGGGTAGCCGCTTCAATGTAGCGTTGCTCTCACTATTGTACTAAACAGCCGCCGCAAATGCGAAGGCCCAAATATCTATTTTAACTCCAAATTCTCATTTCGATCATTCTCGGTGTGCTCTATTTGTTTCTTCAAATGCGACAGTTATGTATAAAGTAATGGATACATATGATCCGACAGAATAATTATAAATTGCGTTATATTATATTGAAACTCTTTGAAATTATCTCCCATTATTTTACGGTGAATGTATCGTTTGGCCTAGACAACATGAATAGGAGAAACGACGAAAGAAAATGGGGCTGCTGAAGGAATATATATATATATATATATATATATATATATATATATATATATATATATATGTGTGTGTGTGTGTGTGTGTGTGTGTGTGCGTTATAAAAATGCGTAACAGTGCGATGTGTAAATACGTTTTTAAAAACTTAGAAAGCACAGAACAAGAATATTTATCGTCGCATTTCGTAAAATAAGATAGTCCAATTTTGCCATTGCATTAATATTTTTTTGTCAATTTCATGTCAAAATATTCTTGTCCACTACTCTCTGAAGACTTACAACAATATTAACACATTTTGCAGGTATGCATTTTCTCACAGGCCCTGTTTTCTTCACTATTGATGTGTACCCATGACGTCCTGAACTATTACTACTATTGTTTTAAAAAAATCCCTCGAATACAAAATGAACATACAAACCAATTGCACCCTGTAGACATATGTACTAAGAGTAATTCATCTTTTATAGAAATCATTTGTGCCTGACTTTAGAAATCCTTCTCATTTCCAACACTGAAACTTATATCTTCACTAATTTTAGAATTTTTGTGATGTAGGGTCAATAAGTTCAAGTATATACGGAAAGTTTGGCAGAGTTCAATTCTACGATTTAGGCATACATTGCGTTGAAGTAAAAAAAAAATCCCTTAAAACTTGTATCCTGCGTTTTTTAGGGCAATTTTCCTGAATTGATCTTATCAAAGAAGTTACTAACAATAAAGGTCTCTAAAAATGGTTGAGTTTTTATCAAATTTATTACAAAATTAAAGTCATTGATTTGTGTGAAAACTCAACTTACTCATAAAGGCAGAGTGCTACATGCGTATATTAATTACACACACACACACACACACACACACACACACACACACACACACACACACAAACACACTCATGAGTTTCAAGGATCCCATGGAAAGATCGATAGCTCAAAGTGTTGGATCCCAGCTATAAACAGAAAAGAAAGAGAGCAGAAAAATGTTCCAAAGAAACAACGAAAGCAATAGTGGATATGAATTGTTGGAAAAGTGAAAGAGTGAAGCACAAAGGGAGACAACTGTAAAATAAACCGATTGGAGAAAAATTGGGAAAATTGACTTACCAAGCAGACGTAAAATTGTTCCGAAAAGAAAGACAGAAAAAAAGGAAAGGAAGAAAGAAAGAAGGAAGGAAAATAAGAAAGAAGAAACAAGCAAATGAATTTAATGAAAAATCGGAAAAGACAGAAGGAGAGAAAGAACCAGCTACGAAACAGCGGTGAAAAAGAAAGAAAGGAGAAAAAGAAAGGAAGAAAGAAATAGTAGATGAAATTAGGAAACAAAGCGAACTGAGGTGGAATGAAAAATATATGAAAGATAATACATTAAAAAGAGGAATAAAATTCGAAGAAAGAGAGAAAGAAAGAAAGAGAGTAAATGGGGGGTAAACTTGAAAAGAAGGAAGAATGCAATTAAAGGAGAGGAAAATTAATAAATGAGGGAAAGAAAGAAAGAAAGAAATAAAGAAAGAAAGAAAGAAATGAAAGAAATGAAAGAAATGAAAGAAAGAAAGAAATGAAAGGTAAGAAAAGTTGGGACTGAAACGTAGCGGGAGACATAAACGAGGCAAAAAAAAAAAAACAATTGTTTTCTTTTACTTGATTCAAATTACATTTACAAACTTCGTGATCAACCAAGTAAGCAGACGACGACGCAAACAAACACTTCACTCTTTTCATTGAGACACCCGAACACCTGTTTCCGTCATTCGCAATCCTCTTTTTTTAACCTTCCCATCTCACCCACCACCAAACCGTTCAGTACCCCTCTCTCTCTTAACCCTTTAACCCCTGTTTAATTCTTTTGTTTTTGTTATTCCTTCAATTTAACACATTTCTCAATCTATTCATTGTTTATTACTTGAGATAGCTTAGTCTAGCACATAGCTAAAAGTGACGAGATTTATTGGGAAGAAAGCAGTAGTCGGTGTTTCTTGCTCAGGTAAGAGCCAAGATTTTGCATGCTGATTTCCAAGACTCGCAGACCCTCAATGCTCAGGATACTGGCGAAGCATAATCTTCCAATATTCCTCCATTTGGCCTTCTTGTGTCGAACTGAGTTTAGCTTGGTAAATATTTACATACGTCTGGCTGTGTATTATGTTTGAATTTGCACCTGGATGCAAACACGCACTGATGCATATATGAGCAAGCACACGCACAGAAACACACACACATACACACACACAAATTCAGATAAGTAAACCAAGTCCGTGGCCTGATGATGAAAATAGATTTATTTAATACGACGAATCTTTCAACATAATCTCCTTTCATGCACTTGAAAATTGCCCCCAATTTTTTCCGATTCTCCCAGATGTTTAAATCAGATGCGATACAAGAGGTCGTGATGGCAATGATTTTCAAATAAGGTATGATTCAATACATACATCTTTAAAATCCATGACCTTTTATTATGGGGAATGGTACCATTCAAGTCTTTCGCAGGAAATAACTGAAAATCTGCCCTACAAGCGAGTTTTCAGCTAGTCATATTCCCTGCATAGATATTCAGATGCATATATATATATATATATATATATATGAACGTGCGCGTTTGTGCATATATATATATATATATATATATATATATATATATATATATATATATATATATATATATTTAAGGAATGGATATATAATCCAACAGAAATTATGATGAATCCGTTACATTACAATGAAACACTTCTAGATAGCGTAATCAAAATAAGCAAATAAAGAAAATGGGAATGCTACAGGAATCGAACTTGCAACCGATAACTCTATCTTGGCCAAATGATACATTCACCGAGTAATAACGAGAGATCATTCAAAATGCAGTGTCAAAGTAATAGAACGCATATATAATGAAGAATACATATGTAGAGATCATTAGCGAAACTGTGGCTGACAACAACAAAAAGATATGATGGTGTGACGTACTGAACAAGTTGTTGGCTCCACGACGCTCATGATAGAGACGTATGGCGAATCTAGGGGAAGGTTTAGGTCCAACGACTGACAGTAAAAGGATGATGGTAATGAGACTGAGTTTGGATTTTTTTTTTTTTGTTCGTTTACAAATCTTTGGACAACGTCTTAATTTCACCGAAGCCTTTCACAGTAAAACCTATCTAACGTCCACTCCTATCCATCTTCTCGCTGTCCCAGTCAAAGAATTTCCTTATTTCCGACACCCCTATTTACAGCCCGACCCCAGCTCTCCAACCTAACGACTAGGGTGGGTAACATGTCTCCACATGTGGACGTCAAAGATTAGAGGAAAAAAAAGGGGGGGGTAAATAAATAGAAAAAAAAAACAAGAAAAAATCCTGATAATTATGTTGAGAATGTTGTTAGTAAATAAATGCAAGTCAATAGAAATTAAGAAAAACCGAAAAACAGGTCTGGTTAGTCACCCAATAGAAACCGTCACTTGACCGACGTCTTTAGGCAGTATGCGGGGTTGGGGATGATCAATTAAACAAATTTGGGGTAAAAAGGGGATTTCGATAAATAAACGAATTTTCTCGCCTTGTGATGGGAGCTGATCACTGAACGATAAAAGTCTGAATTTTCAAGAAACAAGCGTGAATGCTGCTGGACACGAAGTAAGGTATCGATTTAACATAAACCTACATTGCTCATTGAACCCAGTATCAAGTAAAACTATTTAGAGTTAAAACTATCAAAAATAAAACAAAAAAAACGTCTTTTCTAGACACAATAAGGGGTAAATGTTGGAATTTTCAGCCCTATAGCTCCATTGATGTGGCCTGTACACGTGATACTATACACAGTCACTCAGACAGATGGACAAATAAAAAAATAAAGAAACCTATGTTGACAGTTTTGATGACAGTTTTGGATTACGGTTTCTAACAAAAATAAAAAATGTAATTATATCGTTTGTCTGTCTGTCCGCCTTTCGACTGAGATACGTTCATGTCCATAGGATATTTCAACACTGACGCGTTAAAAAGGCGTAAAATTGGGTAATCATTATCAAAGGTCTTTATCTTCGATAATTTTTTTTTTTTTTTTCATTGAGCAGAAACATTATTCCATGAATTATTCCGACCAGCATCAGCATTGGGAGCTTGTCTGACATGGAACGCCTTTCTGATTGAGCAGCGGACGCCAACCAACAGGCGCCATTCGAATCAATCAGATACATTCATTCTTTCTTATCCGATTTCATTCCGTGATACATTGTTTTCTCACACCTTGTATTAGTAAATGTTCCATTTCTATTCTATTTTATTCATTTCAATGGATGGAATATTGTGAACCCTTATTATCTATTTTTCTACTATTTACCTTCAACTTAATTGTTGCTATTTTTATCGCAACTAAATCCACGCCGGGTTCCCTTCAGCTGTGAGTAAATAGATTAACAGTGCGGGTCAGAATGAGGAATAAGTTCCAGGTGACCCTCTTCTGTGCCGTGTTTATTATTAACTTTCTCAGAATATGGGTCGTGATTTCAAATCTCCCCTTTATTCCTGATCCATCGTAGGTTAACACTGGCGGTTTTAAAATATGTTATATTATCTTAATATTATAAAAAATATATTTAGAATTATAAAAATGCTTATCTAAAGGCCTTATCTCAGATTACTTTTATCAATTATTCTGAAAACATCATTTTTGTTGATTCGATTGCGTTTTGGTGGTTGCAACCTCAGCACTTCTTGAGGGTCATGTGATGTGGTTTTATCATATTGCAATGACTATCTACCATCTTTCATGAACTGATCACGTTTCGGTCGCCGTGATCCTCCCCCTCATTATTGTCTGAAGTTTTGCCATGCGATATTGTTATTATACTATGAATTATTTGATCTACGATCATAAATCTTTTTTTTTGTTGTTGTTGTTTTGATCACGTTTTGGCCGGTGCATTGACCTCTCCTCCAAGAATTGTCAGCAGTTTTAAGAATCAATGTATTTTCATTACATCTATCAATCTAGTATCGTCATCTTTGTTGATTTGATCATGTTTTCAGACCGGTGCACTGTCCTGTCTTCCTCGGTAGCTGAAATTGTTTCATCATTTTTTATCGCTTGTTGCATTCTCTGACCTTCATTGGGTGTTAATCGCGTCTGTGAATTTTCAGGGAGGTACAAACGGCACCCTTCACTCGCTCACAACTTACTCGTTCTCTTTTCGTTGCTGTTGGAACCAAAACTCTCACTATAGGTTTCTCCGTTAATTAGACAGGCGTGGCTGACTGGCTATGTATGTATGTATGTATGTATGTATGTATGTATGTATGTATGTATGTATGTATGTATGTATGTGTGTTTCATGCGTACAGGCCGTATCAGAGGAGTTAAAGGGCTGAACATTTCAACATTTACTATTTACTATGTCTTGGGAAAAAAGTTTTTTTTTTTTAAATCCTTCCCCAAAATAGTTTCTTTTAGTGGGGGGATTCAATTTACAATTCAAGTTCTTTGTTTATGTCCGGCTGCGCTGACGCTTTTTTTTCCTTCTAAATCAAACTTTCTAGTGTCGAAAGAAGTAACTTATTCAATGATCATCCATCTTTCCGAAATTTTAATTGATCCCACTCAACTCAGCCATGCTGCCAAAAAACATTGGTCATTTTGACAATTTCTACTGAGTGACTGACAAGACCTCTTTTTTCCTTTTAAGAAGAAATATTACTTTATGCTTTATCTATTTACATATCTATTAATTTCATTTTGCTTATATTCACCAATCATCATTCATGCAAGGGCTTCATAGTTCAGAGCAATAACAAAAAAATAATAACAGCAAACTAAACAAAATATAAACAATAGAATGACAAGGCCTAACGTCAGAGCGTAAATCCGGTTCTCGATTGTATTGAAATGACCCAGGAGAAATCACACTGTTTTCTTTCTTCTCTGTTTTTTCATTCTTTCAACAGATATTTTGCCCAGTTTGTTAATATAACACAGCCAGTTTATAAAGTATCGAAAAATTGTCATTCATTGATTTTTTATTCGCTTTTTCCCTCCGGAGTTTTGAGCAGACAATGTTTACACTTTCAAAACAGAAACGCCAATTTGATTGTTGATTTAATATAATCCAAGCACAAAACTCGAGGACTTGTACCATTTATTCTTCAATGAATTTTGTCGTGAAAAGGGTATTTTATGAGAAAAACGCATGAAAATATTTCAATTGACAAATATCCGATCAGGCTATCATTCGGCAGGGCTACCTTTAGCGTTTTAATCATCTATTTAAACCATTGGCGATAATTGTAACTGAAAATCATACGAGTGAATTTTAAATCATATGAGAAAAAAAGCATAAATTTGTTTGTTAATGAAATATTTCAAGGCAGAAATATTTAAAGCAAATGAGAACGCGCACCCTCGGGCGAGCCCACAAATCCGGCTGTCCTATACTTACAAACTAATGTAAACTGTGTAAAATTTCAGTCGAAATGATGGAAAGAATCAGTGAAAAAAGAAAAAGGTGTGATTTCTCCAATGTCATTTCAATACAGTCTGGAACCAGATGTTCGCTTATGACGTCACAACTTTGCCACTCTATTGTAAACAAAGTATAAGCTCAGTTAAAAGCTTTCATAAGAATCCCTGTCGTAACACTTGAGGGAGGCTGAAGAGCACACTAGCCGAGACAAAAAAGATAAAGATGCTGGTCTGAATCACTCTTTGAATGATAACACTGGTATATTTCAATGGTCCGGGCAAGAGAGGTCGGGGAGGGCAACGAGTTGTGATCGAAATAACAGAGCAAAGGATTTTCGTCTAAATAATGGCCATGTCTCGTCTCAGAAAGAATAGTGTAACAGAGAAAATAACAAGGAATAAATAATGGAAAGGAGGTTAGAAGAAGAGAGAAAGAGCAGAACAGAAAGGAAGAAAGTTATGAGGAATAAATAATTGAAAAGAAGAAGGAAAGAAAAGAAAGAGTTAGAAAGAAAAATACGAGAGAAAGATATAAATGAAGAACGAAGCGAATAACCATGGAAAATGGAAAGGATAACGAAAAAGAAGAAAGAGGCTTTTTTCGCAAAGAGAAAAGAGAACCGAATATGAAAAAGTAAAAAAAGTGAATGATAATAGCAAATAAAGAAGAATGAAAAGAGGAAGAAAATATATGAAATGAAGGAAAGAAAGTCTATAATATGAATGAGAAAAAAAAGAAAGAATAGCAAAGGAAGAATGAAAAAGATAAAAAAGAATTTTGAAAGAAGAAGAGAAACAGTAAAACAAATATGAATGAATAAATGAAAAAGGAAACATATTGAACTGAGCAAGAAAAGGAAAGAACGGAAAAAAGACAAAAATAGAGGAAAATAATGAAATGGAAAAAAAAGAGGGAAAAAATAGGGCAAAGAAAAATGAAAGAAATAAGGGGGAAAAAAGAAAAAAATAATTGAAAAATAATGAAAAAGAAAAGAAAAAACAAAACATGAAAAGCTTTGGCTACCGTGTGGGAAGATGAAGGTTGAAGAACTGAGTCGACATCTGCTGCTTGACACGGACTAATTAGCGAATGGTAATTACCGAAAAACTAATTGATCCGTGGGAATGTGATCTACTCTGACTATGACACCCGCCATGACTTTTTGAGCGATGCACCAAAACCTTATGAGCCGTCCACTTATATATATATATATATATATATATATATATATATATATATATATATATATATATATACTTCTTCTTATCCCCATTCCCTCTTTCTGACTTCTGATTCTTCATCATATTTCGTTCTGTCTTTTCACATTTTATAGTTTTTCTGTGTCTCTCTCTTTCCTGCGCAATGTTGTATTTTTCTTCAAACCATTTATTCTTCCTTTCTTTCAAAATCCCATCTTCCTTCCTTGCGTCTTTCTTTTTTCTTCTGCAAACTATCATTCTTTCTCTCTCGTTTGCTTTTATCCTTCCTTTCTTTTCACCCTTTATTCTTATTCTTTTTTTCTTCCCACCTTCCTTTTCATCCTTTATCCTTTCTTTCTACCTCTCTTTTTTCCCTTTCTTCCTTTCCCATCGTGTATTTTTCTCTCTATTTCTTACGTTTCTATCCCCACACCTATCAATGAATATATGTGTGTGTGTATATATATATATATATATATATATATATATATATACTTTTTTCTTTTTGTGCTCCGGACATGGACGCTGCCACCCGGAGTCTAATTTAGGGACCGTGTTTCTCCACACCACTCCCACCTGCCCGTCAGTAATGAGTCCAACATATTTGCCATTTAGCCTGGGAAGAAGAACCGAGGCCGATTCGAGCGATTGTTGGGATTGGTCTCGGTGAAGGGGTGAACTAGTGTTTGGTATCATCGGCCATTTTTCTTTTAATCAGTCTTTCTCTCCCCAGGATGTTGGAACGAATGAAGTATCAATGCATTGTGGTTCTGTCAAATTTACAATTACAAATCCATGAATTCCAATTTGCATTTCCCAAAGAAAATTTATCTAATCCACAGCTCTCAAATTGCTACCTCACTAGTGCCCTTACACTGGCTACGGCGTCAGTTGTCCCTGCCTGGGCTCCCCATATTGCAAACTTCTTTTTGGATGCGAAATAGACTTCTAGGCGACAAACATCTGGAGGGGTGTCACTCAATTCAGCATTTTCGCTGACGGCACCAAGTATTCTTGAGAGGCCATCCGTTCAAGTACTGATCAGTGTCAACGTTGCTTTACTTGATCGCATGAGAACCAGTGTATCAAACGTGATTTGGTTGTAAGCGTGTTCATATAGGCATCACAAATGAATCAATTGCAGTTTTATTTCGTGGGTCAGAAAGTCACTGTTATTATTTCTTCGAAAGTGAACACCAGGCTCATCCAAAATCATCGCCTTTTTTATTTAAGGAGATTTTCGAAGATTAATTTAGTACTGCATAAAACCAAATAAGGCCAAAGTAAATTGTGGTTCGCCATTCTTCAAGGGAAAAAATCTCAACCCAACAGCCAGTATGCAAAATCCTATCTTCAACCTGGGTTCGAACATCGACCTGATGGGAAAAATGTAACTATTTCAGTCTTAATTGAGCCACCAACACAATTATTTTATACCTCTTAAATGAGTTCCAATGGTAAGAATAAGTGAGAATCCCCCAACCCCGAAATATTCCGAGCACAGGGAGGAAAATTGAGCGAGGTGGGGTCTTGTGGCAGAGAAATCTCATCCTTTGCACAGGTATGAAAAACACATTTATTGTCTACAGACATGTGCCATATGTTATTATTCGAATAAATGTGATCCATTTTAGATAAACATGATTTCCAAAGGTTGATTATTGCTTTTTATGATAGTTAATAGATTAGTCTATAAACTAAATGCTAAAAGTATAGGTTCGCCAGAATATCATCTTTATGGAAGGGGTCCTTGGCTTTTCAAAGTTTCAGAACCATTGACTTAAATGGATAACCGTCTGGGTATACTAAGCGTCATGTACAGCAACAAGATTATTCTGCGGTCGTCTCCGCCTTTGTCCCACCATCGATGAACAGAAGACGCTGTCAAGCAAGGGTCGGACTGTGCACTGGGTCTTTTCTTTTTCACGTGCTGCCCCACGGAGGACACATGACTCCTAAGACCCGCCATGCTCGTACTGAATGGCAGTGATCATCATTTCCAGAGATCTGGTGATGCAGGAAGTTCTGCAAGGAGAAGAGAATGTGTTAATTGAAAGCGATCAAGTCTGCCAAGAAGGGTAGGTATGACAGAAACTTCATCTGTGCAACCTGTGTCATGACACCCGGGTGATAGGCGGTTTTTGAGCAATTCTGTTCAATATACTGTTAGTGATTCATCCATGTCATCTTCGTGTAGTACACTTAATTTATGATAGTCTTCTTCGGATCAAGCAGTTTCTAATAAATAAGGATTTGATGTTATCAAGCTAGATTGAAATAGATGTGTATTATATAGTGTCATTTATTGTAATTCTGACTATTCTACTGTTCCATTCCGTTGTAGTACATGAAATCATATTCCAGTTGAACCGAGCCTGGAGTGCAGGCTATTTGATCCTCCGCCGTACTTAGGGACGTAATCTAAATAACAGTTTTTGTCAGAGTTGTCATTTGGGAAACTCGAGCATAAGATTTCTGAAGGTGATATGTTATAAGAACCCCGTGCAGAGTTAATCGCGTCTTGCGAATTGACTTTTGTCGTACAGAACGAAACTGGATGCGCGAATCAGGAGTAAGGATTGTCAAGGTTTCATCTCAAGTATCGGGTTAGGCAAACTCGTTACCCTGAACATGATCCATGGGAAATAAATTAACTGATCTCTGACGAGTGCCAAAGGCGTCATTTGCTAGTAGCCAAATATTCCACGCCTAAAACACGGGAAAGCAAATTATATCAACAATATAACTAACAATATTCCTAAACTTCATCACGGCTTATCACGTTACAAAGTTCGATTTATCCTGGAAGTTTTCAAGACAGCTCTCCTCTTCTTGGAAACCCCAAAAGACCATAACTCAAATAATTGAAAACAAAACGACTGGAAAGAGAATTTTCCCTCAGAAACTGTTAGATAACTCCGTATATCGATACTCGAGGTCGTTACTCATGCTCTTTCTGTCTTACCGTTATTCACTGAACGTCTGTCTGTCGTCACATAACTCAAGGACGGCTAGAGTCATAGCCACCAACATTTCTGTGGTTAGGTTAGTAATGAGATGTAATCTAAATAACAGTAATAGTCAGAGTTGTCATTTGGGAAACTCAGACATGAGATTTCTGACGAAGATATGTTATGAGGATCTTGTGATGCGAGTTGACTTTTATCTTACAGAGTCATGGCCACCAAAGTTTCTGTGGTTAGGTTAGTAATGGGATGTAATCTATAATCTATGTACAGCAACAAGATTGTTCTGTGACCGCCTTCGTCTATGTCCCTACATTACCCTTAAAAGGTTGTTACTTATATCGAGGTTCCATTTCAAGTATCGGGTTAGGCAAACTCGTTACCCTTCAACATTAATTATAAGAAATCTGTGCACTATGCGCTATGGCATTCAAGCGATAGGCAGCTTCTTCTGCCATTCTGGTTAATTTGCAATCATTATATCAGCCATTAGAAAGCTAAAAATCCCATCAGCATTGTGGGTTTTCGGGTAATAAAGAATAACGCTATAAGTGAAAGACTTACCAATATTATAACTCAATTATTATCCGTCTATAACACGATCCTTGGATAATACTTACTCTATCTTTTGAAGCAGGGAGATAGGAATGAAATTATATCCTTTTGTATAATAAAGGTACTTAATTTGTCATTACAGTTTGGCAGTCCTACGTGTTTTTTTTTTTACCTTTTTGTGTTCCAAATTTACGTATTGCAATAGTACATATATACAATAAGTTCCTACTATCCTATGTCGTGTATTGTTACAATGAAAATTATTTCAATTTCTTGAAATTAAATAGAATATGTAAAATAGAATAAAGATGGAGTTACGTTCTTTTGTTCACCTCGGGCAATCGTTGCTCTCGTTGTTACGATCGAATGAAAGCTTCTTATTTCCAAGACTTTTGTTGCCCAAAACTTTTATTGACCTAAAACTACAATGCAAAATATATTTCAAGAGGGTAAGATATTAACAAAATAAAAGACACAGACTTGCCACCATAGTCAATAATTGAACAATCTTAGCATCAAAATTTGAAGTCATATTTGAAATGGATATGGTCTGAATAAATTTTATTTATGACATCACTGGCGTTTTCAAGAGAAAAATATCTCAGATTTTTTTAAAAAATCATTTCAAAATATAGATTTTGAAGAATATCAATGTTATAGGTAAACTATTGATAAATACCCCCAAAGGTCAAAAAAGTGTTTTTCTTTCCAAAAATTCAAAAACCTTTTTTAAAGGGGTCTTGTGGACCACTGCTGCCAATTTTCAAATCTACAGATAAAATGGTATGGCAAGGCGCGCTGGAACCCACAAACACACACGCATATGTAAAATTGAATAGAACCATTTTGTTCAATATAATATAAGTTTAGACACCCTGAGCCTGAGCTCCCAAGGGTAATAACTCCAACTAATTTTTTTTAAAAATATTTTGTTCATTGATTACTGAAATGTTATTGTCTACTTCATTTCATTTTTGCAGTTGTTTTTCTGCGTGAGTCAAACACATCTTAGTCAGGGCAGGGGGTAGTTTGGTCACCCGTCATCAGCTTAATTTTAGCAACATATACATTTTTTCCTGCGTACATTCGAGTATATAATGAACCATCCTATTTCTTTTAAAGATTCAATTTAAATTGACCAACAATTCGCCACTATTAGAGGTGTTTGAGCCTTCATCAGAAAGAATGTCTACCCAAGAAGCTTGATAATTTTCAAGTGCGATCTCGAATTAGAACATGATGCTGTTCAAACTGCTGATTATGTCATCAACGCAATTGGGGTGAACATGACAACGCTGCGAACTGTTACGAGTTGGTTCAATTGTTTTAGTCTGGAAATATGGATGCCAACATCAAACCTCGAACCTATTTCTTAATGATGGAGATTTATCGATAACTGTGGTCAACGAACCAAAAACAACAGTTCGAGTGAAAGAGAAAGAAAGAACGAGTGAAAGAAGAAATCAGAAAGAGGCGAAAAGAGGAAGAGTGAAAGAAGGAGAGAGAGAAAAAGAGAATGAATGAAAGAAGAAAAAAGAAAAAGAGAGAACAGGTGGTAAAAGAAAAGAGAGAAAAGGGAAAGAAAAGATTGCCCCAGAGATGAGGGGAGCAGCCCCGTGAATATACTTAGCTTGGTCTGGCTCAAAGCCATTTATCAAGTTTTCTGCACCATCTCTAAGGAAAATATTACAGATCTGTTTAAAACCCCAGATATTTTTTAACTTCCTGCTCTTTTTTGTTTTTGTCTTGTACTCTGCCTAATGTGAGAGAGCATGGCGATAAGAAAGATTGCCCTGTGCTAATCTTCCAACTGGGAAGACCTGTCAGCCATGAAAATCAGCATTTGAAGTCCTTGCTTTCAACTCTTGCCGGTAGGAAATAAACAACTATCTCACGCAAAAGGCTGATCTCGCGGAGTGATTTTTGAACAAGAAATTATTCCTTAGATTTACATGACTTGATGCACCACTCAGCCAAAAATGCAGAGGGGGCAGGGAATTGGCAAGATTGTGTAGCACTAATCTTCCGATTGGGGAAGTCACGCCTGCCTTGAAAATCGTCATTTTTTTTTTTTTACGTTAGTTTGCATACAGACCACCGGTGACAGTGCAGGAAAAAACGCAACTAAATCAACCAGGCTACGAGTAGCAGGCGTCAGTTTGGCTTAATACGACAGGAGGCTAAATTAAGGGAAGATGGGTACAGGATGATTGTGTTGTGCCAGTCATCCAAGTGAGCTGGAAGGGGTAACCGGTCTGTTTGCTTTCCGATTTGCATACCTTGAAAATCAGCATTCGAATTCTGGCTTTTGTTATGGGTTAGAACATCAACCACTGGCACTGTTGGCAAAGATTCGACACGAAGCAGGACACAGGAAGCGGTGCGTAAACAATGTATAAAACAATAAATACGGCACCGTGTGATCGGGGAACGACGAAGGATAGGTTCAAGTGCTAGATTTGATCATCATTCAGTGGAGCAGTCGTTGTACATGGGCAGGCTTACCGAGATAAAAGGAATGCAGGTTCGAGTCTCGACTAAAACTTATCCTCCATTTCCTATTCGCTCTGTTTATCAAATGCCATAGACTATTGGCCTGAGCAGTTGCAATGAAAGACAACTAGAATTGAAATGAAGGAAATACTAGTCAAAAATATAAAATGGCTTTATCTGATAACAAAAATAAAATCCAGGAAACGATTGTTTTATTTGCGTCTGCAAAATCTTCCATGTATGCTTACGGGAGAGAGAGAAACAACAGGAAATAAATGTTAAAAGACCTAAGTCAGGTTAGTCATTCAATTGGAACCACCACGTTACCAACGTCATTCGGCAGCATGTTGTGTTGGGGGCGATCAATTCAAAAATTAACGTCTCTCACCTTTTGTTGATCACTAAAAGGGTCCGAAATAAAAACAATTTAAATAAAACAATAAATAAATAAAATGGAAAAAAAACCCCAAAAAAACAACACTGGTAGATACAAACTAAGGGACTAGATAAGTATAAACTTACATTGTAAGTCAAATCACCCATCACGACTACAAACCTATTTTGTGGGGAAGGACTAATAGAAACGACGTTTTTTCTTGACATGATCGAGAATAAATGTTGAAAATTTCAGCCATCTAAATTGATGTGTGTAACTCGTACGCGCACCATATATATACATATATATATATATATATATATATATATATATATATATATATATATATATATATGTATATGTGTGTGTGTGTGTGTGTGTGTGTGTGTGTGTGGGTGGGTGGAGAGAGAGAGAGAGAAAAGAGAGAGCGTGATAGCTAGATAGATCGATGGCCAGCAAGCCCGACCCACTTAAATACTGAAGAAATCTATGTTGGTGTTGACAGCTGTGCTTGATTTTCTTCTTAATAGAAGAAGCGTGAAAAAAAGAGAAGAAGAAAAAGAGCCGGTTCGCTCGAAAGTAGGTGTCCGATTCAACGAGTTTATTTGATTTGACCGAATGACCAAGACAAGTCGTAACATGCTCACAGAGATCCTTTGGGATTAACCTCTATTACCCCCGTCTTTCTTTTGAGCTTATACTTTGCCAAGTTTCTTGGTAGCAAAGTTGATATACGCCTTGTGAACTCTCTTCATTACAAAGATGCGTATTTCCCACCGGTGTCAGATGTCTGTATTCAAGCCCAGGTAAAGGCTAGGGTCGTGGATACTGATTTTCTAGGCAGACCCTACATACTTTGGCGATTGGTGTTATACAATCCTCCTCGCTTCGTCCCTATTTCCCCCACTTTGGTCTTCTGGGGTACAAAACTAAGTTCAGTAAGTATGTTCTAAGGTGCCTACCGTTGAGTGACGAGGATAAGATAATATCACAAGCAACAACGATTGAGTTTGATCCTCTCTGAGTGCTCCATTAAGTTAGGTCCAAGTTTACTTGCACGTAATTGAAATTATTGGATTAGCCGGTCAGCTTTTTGGACGAGAGAAGCTTTTTGAACTCAGACTAAGGCCAAGATTTCAGATGCTGGTTTTCATAGCAGATGGGCCTCCCCTATTGGCCTGATGAAGACTTGGTTGGATACACTGCTGCTGTTTTCGCGGCAGTGGTTGTATGAAATTATTACACACACACACACACACGCATATATATATATATATATATATATATATATATATATATATATATATATATATATATATATATATATATATATACACACACACATATATATATATATATATATATATATATATATAATTATGAAAGCGTTATGTTATTTGAAACTCAATCTGAAATGACCTTCTGTTATTACGGAAAATGTGTCACTTATCATAGACAGCGTAAATGAATAGAGTTTCAAATAATACAACGCATTCATAATTATTCTGTCAGATTATATATATCAATCTCTTAATTACACACACACACACACACACATATATATATATATATATATATACATATATATATATATATATATATGTGTGTGTGTGTGTGTGTGTTATAATATCATACTCATTATGAGTCAACTGCCTTTCCTACTTCCATCCATGACGATCGAGACCGTTCTGGCCTTTATCATATTTTCCCCGTAACCTCTTCTATCTCTCCTCGGTATCGTGTCTGGTTTTCAACAATCGCGTCTACTGTCTCATGGGGACCAATCGGTTAGCCTTTCGATCCATCTTATCTCATCTTCTCGCCAAGTGTTCTGCCCCCATCTCCATTTTGTTACTCAATTTCTTGTATGATATCCTTCACTCTAGTCTTCTCTTTCATCCATGTTAGTCTTTTTGTACATACATAAATGGAAGCGAAATGGTATACGATTTGGGCAGTTTGATGCGAAAAAAATTGTCGAATTCTTCTTTGTAATTATTATTCTTGAAGGTGATAAGTTGGTTTGCATGCAGTCTGAGATTGAAATCTACACAACAGGTTTAGTATTCACCAAGGTGAACACTCAATAGAACTGACACGAAGAGAGTCACGTCTGTCATTATTTTTTATTGATCCGTTATCGGCAAATGCGTTTTGGGATAACTGACTCAAAAAGAGTAAAATTATTAGTATAAAATAACATCCATATGAAATACATTATGATATTACCCAACATAAAATAACTAATCACATTCAATGTACCATGAGTTTTATATTACAATCATAGTTGGGGGGGGGTTGATCAACACTGCTGGGAAGCCATATTGATATAACTGATTGTTTTATTTTTAAATGCTAAGTGTTCAAAGATATAAAGCATCCAATATTATCTATCTATATCTGTGTGTGTGTGTGTGTGTGTGTTTTAGGAAATTTGATATTACCTCTCGGCACTTGCACTCGGCGTTCGAAGTGAATTTTGACTGGGAAACTGGCGCAACACGGTCTTCCACGCCTTTTCTACTGGCTCTGTGTCAGATTAAGCTAAACTTGGTATACATACATATTTAGATTACAAGATAGGTAGGGACAACATATGTACGTACATTTTTGGGTTATTTGTCATTTCGTGTTTGTATTTATTTTTTGTCTGACTGTTGACTTCCTGTCTGAAAAAAAAAAACGAAGAAGCTTTGTAGTTCTTCACGTCTTCACCCCACCCCCTGCCTTATGGCATGTTCTTTTACTTGGATCAGAAGATGTTTTCGTAACCTTTTCT
>OY735207.1:20172772-20185272 GCA_963457665.1 Thysanoteuthis rhombus | reverse complement strand
CTTTATATGATTGTGACTTTGAACATCAACATTTACTTCATTCAAATATCATTTATTTCATTTGACATATTACTTGTTTTTGATATAAATCAATTAGATGAAAATATTACTTATTTTATTAAAATATTTTTTTGTTACTATAAATTATATCAATTAAATCACTACTTGTTTTAACAAAAATATGTCTCATTTTATTCAGTAAATCAAATAAACCAAAATATTACTCGTTTTATTTGAAATGTTACTTATATTAATTACTACAATATTGCTCGTCAGATATCGGTGGTTCAATATTAGGAATATATACATTTTAAATATTACCAAGTTCTGTCTATTTTGGTCATCTATATGTAGCTGTCTCATAAAACTCGTAATTTGAAGCAGTCTTTAGTCGATTATTGGTAAGGAAATGTTATTCAACCCTCACTTGATCTTTGAAATGATTTGATAGGTGAAGATATACGCAGGAAGCAAATTTATTTTTCACTATATTTCTAGTAAAAATTGTAAGAAACATCCTTCTTTTCCAAAATTCAGTTACGTATTTATTAAATTGATTCATTCTCATCGAGTTCAAATTGAATAAAAGATACTTTATATCTGTGAGATTTCTGATTTTGGAGTTTAATCTTTTCTGTCAAGGGAAATAATCATGGCATTACTGAAGTAATTTTGGATGACGAAATTTTGAATTCAAACCTGTTTTAAGTGAATCGTAGCTGTATGATCTAGCTGGTGTTGTATGGTTCTATGGTTTCGAATGAGTGGTGTGAGTCACCGGGTTATTTTTTTTTTTTCCAGATGACATGACACATTTTTATCACCCACAGCATAATTAAATTAATGCAAAAAACGCACGTGCGTGGTGAAGGAAGAGCTGAGGAATTCATCGACGACACGGGTCTACGAAAGTACAAAAGCCTCTGAAAATCTCCGGCGAAGCTTCAGGTCAAGTGCCCTAGCTATCTTGAGGTCAAAGATATTAATATCATTAATAGCTTACTGCCCCTACTGTTCATGATCCTAGAGTTAGGGTACCCAGATGTCTTTTGCCGCACAAGACCAAATTTATATGACCTCCGAACCAAATTAAGAAATTTCAGTACCAAAATAATCCAATAACTCAAAATCCATTATCAGGCTGACATAGCAAGAAAAATGGATTAAAATACATATTTTCTTTTTAATCTTTTATTCATGTATATTTATGTCGTATCGTATCATTCATCTGTAAGGGATTGGTATCATTTGTATATTTTATTCAGTATCAAATGCTTACGTTCTGAACCGAATCGCTGAGTCCAATAGCAATTTTCTTCATAGCCCTCTAAGAGTGGTAGCTGAAAGCCAGGCGGTTTCCAGCCAGTGCTAATATGCGTATATGTATATTGAACGGAAAGTAAGGATTCAGTTTAGCTTTATAGTCACTTTGCGTGGCAGGGTAAAACCCACCACCTTCACTTGGAGCATTAACTTGGGGGAAAGGAGGAAAATGTCCAACAACAGACCTAGAAAAAAACGTTGGCAAAAAAATAGAAGGAAAATTTGGTGAATATCTACATGAACACAGGCATCCATACCTACTTAAGCGCGGTGGTTGGAATGCTCTTCTCGTAGACTAATTCGCTAGTATAATGAGTTCGATTGTCACTTGGTGCTCCATTTGAGTAGCCTTTTGACAATACATGCTAAGCTCAGTAATGTAATCATACACGTTCATTTAAAGCAGTATAAAAATCTTACGGATTTGCTCACGTATCTACCAAGGTATACACATGTCTGCATACAAGCATACTTTGAGTGATAGATACCACAAAATGCTTGCTTGTAATTTTGACCGTTACGCTTTTTCTACCTAGGAATAGTGTGTAATATCTGCTCGATCTCCAGCCCTGCTAAGCTTGAATCAGTTACCCTTTCTGACCAAAAAACCTACAAAATAGTGGGAAAGAATGGGGACAAGCAATGGTGGAGGGGAAAGGTGTAAAGGAAGAAAGTTAGGAAGCAAGAAATCTTGAGAAAAATCAAAAAAACAAATACGAAACGAAAACCAGGTGAAAGAAACAATCAATTATATACACTGAAAAAAGTGTTTCATAGTGTTTCTATGGACCAACTTAGAAAAATTACTTTGTTGAAGTAAAAATTAACCTGAATTTATTTGTTTGATTCGAAGTAGATCTTTGATCAGATGGGATAAAAGTTATTAATAATTTTGCGTGTAACAAATAAGAGTTTTCAATGTAAGACTTTTATATATATATATATATATATATATATATATATATATATATATATATATATATATATATATATATATATATATATATATATATATATATATATATATAAAGAGAAAGGGATGGAGACATAAGGAAGACACGGAGAGATAGGCTTGGCTCGATGTTTGGATATCAAGAGACAATGAGTAAAATATTGAAAGGCAGGTAAGGACGGAAAGGTGTAGGTACTGTGATACATTAACATTCTTTATGAAGAGATGGAGCAAAGGGTGGATAAAAAAGAGGATGCAGTACAAAATATTTATGCATCCTTTATACCTTTTCGCATATGTTTGCATAGTGTATAAAAACGGAGGCGGAAAACAAAGACTGGAGGGGATAAGAGAGAGAGAGAGAGGGTGGGGGAGACACAGGCGAACGATTAAAGAATAGCAGAGGCATGAGATAATGGATAATTTTAGTTGTCAACATCTGTAGAACTTCCACGGGTCCAGTTTGTCGTGTATTATGAAACCTAACTTTTGTGTATTTGAAGATAATGATCTTTTTTCGGTGGGGGCTAAAGTTGGTTTGGGTCTTATCTACTTCACGGCCTCTCCTTCAGATGAACTTTGAGGGCAGTGACCTCTAAGCTACCAAGCAATTCAAACGACATTTTTTACGGCTAATTGGTTACCTTTCCGCTTTTTAATTTAGGATTCTTACATGCAGTTTGACAGTCCTTTTTTTGTGGGGATCAAGTTTCAGTTTGACCTACATTCTGGACTCTATTCGAAATCTGCAGGGGGACATCCAATGACGGCAAAGGGGTTAAAATGACTGGATTAATAGAAATGATTGAACTGTTTGACCCTGATGGGCAGTAAAATTAAAATTAAAGGTCAAAATTCTGTTTTTCAGGGTCAGTAGTTTCAATAGTTGCTTTTTTTTTCTTCCTAGTAAATACACGCGTGTAGAAATCGATTTTCTATCAACTATATTTCGAAGGTAAATATATTGATACTAGTACAAGGCACAAACTAATCGACTTTTATACGAAATCACGAATATTAACTAAGTCTAGCTTAATCTGACACAAAGCCATAGATGCAAGGCACTCTGTGATAATCGATCTCACTACACTGTAACCACGGTCAACAAGGCTAGCATACTAACTATTCCCATATTGGGAGGAGCTATTAACGATTATTTTCTAAGCTTATCATAGTTTTAACAGATGGACAGAGCCATGGGCACCCAGTAAGGGTCGATTTCGCTGGTAATGGTCAGCTATACTACCATGGCAACTATTACTCTACGGCGAGCAGTCCTTTGGGAGTATTTACTACGTTTAACTTAGTCTGGAACATGGCCACAATAGCTGGGAACGCACTGAGGACCAAACCCACTACACAGCGCTGATGATCTGTTTCTGCAGATAAAAATTAAGACGTAGAATAGTTATCATCATCATCAACATCGTCGTCGTCGTCATCAGTCTTTCAACGTCCGTCGTTGGACATAGACCTTCCTCGGGATTCGCCACCCTTCTCTATCGTGGGCGTCGCAGAGCCAGTACTTTCTAAATTTGTCAAGCTCATCTCTCCATTTAATATTCTGCCGGCCTCGGTTGGGCATGTGATCTCGGAGGATCCGTGTCGTGAGTCGCGATGTCCATCGGTTATCCACCATTCTTGCAACATGGCCAGCCCACTGCCATTTGAGATTTTTTTTAGCTGACAAGATTACTTGTCCGCTTTTATCATCATCCATCATACCTGGTGGCCAGTGGTATCCAAATATCAACTGGTGACACAAAAAGCTGTTAGTATTGATAAAATCACCCCCTGGCAACCATCTAGGCTGACGAGCCAAACCAAATTACTTGTATTTTTTTTGACGGAGTGTTTTAATCATTTTGAGTGGTTTAGTCGGATTATTTTCCTCGTCCGCGTTAATCATTTTTTTTCTTCTTACAAACATTCCGGCTGCATACTCCCCGGCCTTATTCGGGCGTTCTTTGTTCTGGAATGTGCAATGCGTCACAGGAACAAGTCTCCACATTCCAGAACAAAGAACACCCAAAGAAGGCCAAAGAGTGTACAACCAAAACGATGTAGAAAAAATGAGCAACATTTACAAAGAAAATGGTCCAGCATAAGCACACACAATGATTGAACTACCCATAGCTATAAAGAATTACGGTGGTAATCCTTTGGGATATGATAGAGGTGGATGCCGCTTACAAGACACAAAGCTGTAAAACTAGTAGATGAAAAGGCGGAAGCAGGTAGCCGTGGTAGTTAATTATACTCAGAATAGCTTATCAGAAAAGGCGTAATACTCCTGGGGAAAAGTTCTGTAGTTCCTACTAGCATAATACACATAAAAATGGATTATTCGTACGCAGATGATTTATGCAAATATGTATTTTATTTTAAATTTATTCATTTAAATAAAAAAAGAACCGCATATCCCAAAGGAGATTTATTTTCGGTCATATAAATATGTACTGTTTCTTGAAACTCTTCGTATTTTCTGCTTGTTCCAAAACAACGAGTAAAAGGGTAAAGGAAAAAATTTGGTTTTATTTATAATGAGAAATACAGTTTTATTCAAGAAAAAGTCAGAGATGCCTATATTTAGTGGAATCGTTCTCCGTGCTACGAGGTCAGCAACGGTAGTAATAGTAGTAATGATGCAGACGCAAATCGTTGGATTATACTCAAGAATAGCTTGTCATGATCTTGATAGGCGTTATACTCGTGGGGAAAAGCTCTGTTTCAAGTGGAAGCTCTGGTCCTCCGTTGAACAATTGATTGAATAATTCACAGAACCTGTTTAGGCTGACACTGATTTTGTCTCAATTCCATTGGCTGCCTAATCATTTTGCATACTCATCATGTTACTGCCTTGAGAACCACCCGTAAAGAAAGGAAGTGAATTCAATTCATTCTTCAATGTTCCATTGTATTTCGTGAAACACTTGTTGACATTTTATTTTGTATAGTCAATGCAATGAAGTTATCTTTACGGAACCCCATTTTTTTTAAACTATGGAATTAAAAAAAAATCATTGGAATACAAAAATTAAAATCAGTTTTAAAGTTGAATCATTTTAGCGAATTAATTTAATTTTATTGTTCAATTTGATAATTTATAGTTTGAATTGCATTTTTACTTTTATAATTTCGATAGCATTTTTCCTTTCTTTGAATAAAAAAGCATAGTAAGCCAAAAATATGTCAGTTTTGATAACTTAAACAGATATGACAGCAATCGCAATATATTCTAATGCAATCTACTCGAACGAAGTTAGTTGAAACTGAACACTCCAAATGCTATCTAACGACCAGAACAGAACTAAAATTCAAATAAGCAATATCTATATGATCGGTCGCGAAAGCCCTCTCGTCTCAAAGAGGGCCTGCACTACAGTCCCTTGCCCCTGGATATCCTAGAAAGGATTTAACAGTCAGATATTCCTGAATATCTGATTCAACACAAGCGAATTTTCTTATTTTTACTGGTTTTTATTCTATTTGATTCATTCGGTTTCTTATTTTTCCATTCGTATTTGGAAAATCCTACTGTCACAGACATATGAGAGGCGCCCCTCAGCACTTGGTGCCTTAGGCGACTACCTCTGTCGACGGTACCAAGAGCTGGCTGTGGTCCTTCGTAGCACCGAATAACCTTACAGTTGGTACGAGAAATATGAACAAGCATCAACTTGTGCCAATTTTTTTTCCGAGAATTGTTTTTGAACCTCCATTTCCGGCGAGTTCCCCAAATCCTTTCTAGCGGGCTGTGGCCATTTCTTTGTAATCAAATCATTTAATATAATGCCCGCTCTTTGACCTGATCGCCGGCCCAAGGCCTTTTGGAAGCTTTCATTCCTTTTTGGGTGGTCAGTTGTTCTACAGTATCGATATCAAAAAAAAAGTTCAGACCGAGGAAAGACAAAGAAAGCTGATTAACAATAGAGACAGTAAAAAGAAATTAAGAAAGCCGGAAACAATGGATTTAGATTTAGGAATTTTAGGGTGGGAATGAGAAAATTTCAACAGCCGTGGATATCTAATTCGGAAACATGCCCTTTGAGTAAATTCTCTCTTGCATTACTAAACACCGTTTAAGAAGAGGCATTTTTTTAATATAGAAACGCAACCCAAGAACCCTTTCACTCTCTCATAATATACGTACTAATAAGGAATAGATATGTGGTCCGACGGGAAGGATTATGAATTGTGTTATATTATATTGAAACTCTATTTGAAATGATCTCCCGTTATTACACGGCGAATGTATTATTTGGTCTAGAAACCATGTCTAGGCCAAATGATACATAAACACATTTATGTTTCTCCCCTGTTTAGAAGTTTCTTCGGGCGAATGATTCGATTTATTTGGATTCCTACTTTGGACTTATTCAGGGGGTCTATTTTTCTGTGTGGAAAACCTTCCTCTTATTCCCTTTATATATCTTTGTTTGTTCTTTTTCTTTTCCGTGTTCAGTTGTCGGTCACTACTTATTTTGTTTTACGTAATGGACTTTGTTATATATTGACAGGAGATGCTGTGTACACTTTCTTTATCATTGTGTTGTGGATCCATCAGCTCTTTGTGGTATGTTTCCTCTCAGGAAGTATTCTTACTTTTTTCTGCTCCCCAGGGCTGAGGATCACTTTTACATGACCTCAGTCGTTTATGCTTAATTGTTTCTTTTAGTCTAGGCTAGTTCGTTTCTATATATATCTAAATTGATTATGAAAAGGTAAATGGGTCATTCTCATAGTGACTGGGAGTATAAAAGTAATAAAAGTTGTTAATAGTAATGCTGCTACAATTGTTAATAGTCATCATCATCATCATCATCATCATCATCATCATCAACAGTCTTTTAACGCCCGTCGTTGGACACAGACCTTCCCCAGGATTCGCAACAATTTTCTATCATGGGCGTCGCAGAACCAGTATTTCCTGAATCTGTCTATGTGTTCTGTCGGCTTCGGTTTCTTATGTAATCTCTGGGGATCCGTGTTGTGAGATGTGATGTTCATCGGTTGTCTTTCATTCTTGCAACATGGCCTACCCATTGTCATGAGAGCATTTTAATAGTTTCTATGATGTCACGGACACCCGTTTTCTTCCTTATATACTGTGCTGTCTTGTTATCTCTCCATGAAAGGTTCAGCATGATTCTCTCATGCGCACGTTGCATACTTCTCATTTTGTAGGTCTGTGTCTGGGTTAGGTTCTATGTTTCATTTCCATAAGTGACTATCGGGAGAATACATTGGTTGTATACTCTTCTTTTTAGGATCATTGGGATCATCTGGTTTTTGAAAGTTGAGCTTGCTCTGCCGAAGGCTTACCATCCCAAAGTGATTCTTTGCTTGATTTCCTCCTCTTCTAAAGGTCTCATGGAGATTCATTGTCCTAGCTTGATGTAGTGGTCTACTTTGCTGAGTTTTGCATCTTCTATCTTGACGGTTATGTTCTTATTCTCAACATGATTGTTGCACATGATTTTTGTTTTACTCAAGTTCATGTGTTGGCTGACTTTTTTACTTTCTTCGTTTAGATCATCTAGCATTAGTTGGAGGTCGTGTGGGTTCTCAGTGAAAAGGACGATGCTGTTTGCAAATATAAGGTTGCTCAAATATTCACCGTCTATTTTGATTCTTCTATTTTCCCACTCCATGTTTCGGAAGATCATCTCAAGGCAGGCTTAAAGAGTTTGGGTGAGCTGGTATCACCTTGTCTTACTTCTTAATGGAGCTGAAACGGTTCAGAGTCCTTATGTAGCCTAATGAAGGAGTAATGAGAAGAATAAGATAGCTGTGGTGTCTAATGTTTGTATACCTGTATGTAGTGTGTTAAATTAAGTTTTTTAAAAGGAATTCTGGGCGGTGCCAACATTTTGACACTACTTCAATTTTTTCTATTCAATTATTCTGTTTTTTTTTTTTCGTTTTTTTTTGTTGTTATTTTTTCGTTTTGTTCTATGGGTGAAGGCGAGGATTCCAAATTTCTCATTTACATAGGTAACATGGGGTTTCAATGTTCTGGCATTTGTTTTAATATTTTCCATTTTGCTGTGGGTGCGAGGTTGCTGTCTGTTAGTTTCCAGCGAAGTGTTGACAGTGATGCATATGTATGATATATATATATATATATATATATATATATATGAATGGGATGAGGGTCTGTGCCTGTCATGCTATGAAAAAATACCTTAACATTAGTGTAGCCCAACTAAATTGGGCATGCCCACTCAATGGAGCTGGAGAGAGGTTTTTAAATACAAAGATATGAGGAGACCAAATTGGTGTATATTTACTATGTAACTACAATACCAAAGAGGGAACTTACTTTTTCGTCCATATATATATGTGTGTATATATATATATATATATATATATATATATATATATATATATATATATATATATTGATATTTTTACATGCAAATTCTTTAATGAATATAAATTGAAGGGACTCCCTTGAGGGATCATGGGTGCATAGATACACCCCCTCGCTAAAAGTAAAAAATGCCGGCAGATCTTTTTGCTGTTTTAATATCTTATATATGATAGGTATGTGTTTGTTAATAACGCTATAAAAGATATTCATGGGACTAGCCCTAACCAAATTTGTCATACATACTCAAAAGACACAGACGAAACTTTTGAGAGAAAAAAAAGTTTTGCTCTTCAAAGTGTCAAAAAATGAAAGGAAACTCTTCTCCTTTATAACGAGTCAAAAAGGAAGGGAACCTTTTGCTCTCTTTGGGTGGTCAAAAGTGTACTTTCACTCTCTTAAGGGGTAAAGGGGTCAAAGGTGAAGGGATACATTTCCCAGTGTAAGGGGTCAAAAGGGTAGGGAAACATTTTCCCTTTACGGTGTCAGAAGTGAAGTGAGAGTTTTCCCCCTGAAGACAGTTATGTCCGACAGAATGTGATAACTGTGGAGGCTTTTTTTTTTTTATTAGGGAAAATATTTTGTCCGGCATTGGTATTGACCAGTAGCAAATCGAACAGCTAACTAGGTAAACAGATGAAAATGAGCATCATGCATGATTTGAAACTGCATCCACGACGAATCGGTCAAATGCTCATTTCCCTTATTCATTTATGTGGTCGGCTGTTCGATCTGCTACTGGTTAACACCAATGCCAGACGTAATAAATTCCTGATAATTATGTTTCTAAATTAAGCATACGCAAGCACATTTTATGTATATATGCGGAATAATGGATCTGCTACACAAACACGTTTATATTTCTGTCCCTCTTGGATTCTTCAGGCGGATAATTATAATCATTCACCTGAAGAAGCCCAAAATGGCTGAAACATAAAAGTGTTCGTGTAGTAAATCCCTTATTTCATCGTATGTAAAGTTTCACTCGAAATAAATTTAATGTTGAATGTATAGAGTAGTCTTTGAAGGAAAAAAAACCATCCCACATCGGATATTGAATTATTGATTTGTACATATATATATATATATATATATATATATATATATATATATATATATATATATAAACATGCTTTGTGGAAATTTAGTTTATTACACAGATCATACATTTTACAGAGGGATTTGTTCATCATGATTCAGCAAATCACCATGCTGAAGCATCCTGACTTATCTATGCACACTAGAAGAATACACACACACACACACATACACACATATATATATATATATATATATATATATATATATATATATATATATATATATATATATATATATATGTACATAAATATATATATATACATATATGTGTATATATATATATACATATACACGCACACACACATATATATATATATATATATATATATATATATATATATACACATATATATATATATACATATAGATAGATAGATAGATTGATAGATAGATAGATACTAAGCGCGTATAGTGTTTATGTACGATAACTGGCGAAAGAGACAGAGAAAGAAAAACTGGCAAAGACCAAAAAATGATCTCAGTCTTTGGGACTTAATCGTCTTAATTTTAACAGATGGGGTCACAAGGGTTACCCTGATAAAGCGCCCAGAGCTTGGGTTGGTCTTTGAGTTGGGTCCCGCTTGGAACATACCCCATAAGAACAACAAAGGAATAGAGAGACAAAAGAAAGTCTGGGGACCCGGCATCTGTAAACATTTGGCTCTACCACAACTTCCGGCACTGACCCCTGGCTCTATTCGGAAATTTCTTAAACGCTGATCGCTCAAAACCCCTGGGAGTTCAGACAATTGTTGGGGTTTGGTGGGGCATGTTTAAATGCTTTTATGTATTTCTTCTTGCTTACAAATAACGCCTTTCTTCTCATGCGGCGTCTGTGGGCCCTTGTCAAGTTTCATTGATTGCCTTATTTCTGCTTTTACAAGAGGAGAATCAAAATATTTGTCGTTGCTCTTTTTTTAAAGTAAATGTTGCCATCTGGAGTGGCTCGGTGGTTAACAACATGAACCGGAAACCGTGAACTGCACTGTTTCTGACGCACAACTTAGAAATTGTTAGATGTATCAAAATGTCGTTTATGCACACATTATTATTATTATTATTATTATTATTATTATTATTATTATTATTATTATTATTATTATTATGCAATGTCGTCACCAAGTTTCGTGACAGTCTTAGATAGACTTTCCACTTGGCCAACATTTTTTTTTTTCCGTAGAGTTTAAAGTCATCCACACAGAAGAAGTGGGTTATGATCTTGTTACATATTTTGTACCCGTGTATGGTGTTGCAGAGCTCATGTGAGATTGGTATCACAGACAAACAGAATAGAAGGCGGGGGTGGGAGAGTCACCTTTGAAAGTTTCTCAATCTATTCTTATGTCTTCAGACACACTTACACCATTGCAATGAGAGAGGAATGGTTTTGTCTTCCATTCTGTCATGCTTATTGAAATATATTCTTAATTGTAGGTGAGATTTTTCAGATTTTGAGAGATTTTTGTTGTTGTTGTTACTGTTGTTGTTGTTATTATTATCATTATTATTATTATTATTATTATTATTATTATTGACAATTGTGGCTATAACATGGAATTCCCAGTGGCCGATCGTTTAGCTACGCAGAATAATGGATCTTGATGATCCGAGTTCAAATCCCGACTAGCCTTAATTCCGTTGGGAAAGTCAGGAATTCCCGTCTTTTACCCACCAAAATAGCGTATGGTAAAGTGAGTGACACCACT
Organism: Thysanoteuthis rhombus; assembly: GCA_963457665.1. Taxonomy (NCBI): domain Eukaryota; kingdom Metazoa; phylum Mollusca; class Cephalopoda; order Oegopsida; family Thysanoteuthidae; genus Thysanoteuthis; species Thysanoteuthis major. The sequence goes on along the minus strand of OY735207.1, from coordinate 20,173,817 downwards.
TCGAGTGATTGTTGCCTTTAAGTTTATTTCATATACTCACTGCTATATCATATACTTACTGCATATACTTACTTGTAGAATTAGCCACAACAGAGAAACTAATGGGGCCCGGGCAGGTACATCTGATGTCATGGTCAGCATAAGGAAACTGCCTACTTTTAGTTAGTAGCTGAGAGTTATACACTTTCATTAAAAAATGAGCATTGTGATGGACATTAACTATTTTGTCTCTTGTAATTGTATGATGAATTCTCTTCGACCGGAAAAAATGTCTACACAAAAAATGTTTTCACAGGTCATCAATTGATATCTTTATATTTTTTCTCTCTTGGTGGTTTCAGTAATCGAAATAAAGCATCAATTTAAAATTAACATCTTTTTTTCAAAAACTTTATTTTAACAGCTATTATTTGTGGATATATTTGAAAAGGTCAATCAATGTTCGTATCACGATATAGTTTTTAGCCGAATTCTGATCTGAAATCTTTTCTGTTAAATCTTCGATTTCTGTGAATAATGGAGAAGAGTTAGGCTGTGCAATGACGAGGAGAGGGATTAGGTCGACAAAAAGATATTTAGAGAGAAAGGGAGAGATAGATTGAGAGATAGAGAGAGGGAGAGAGAGATGGACATAAATAAATATGGACAGACTGAGATAGATATATTGATAGATAGACTGAGATAAATAGATCGACAGAGAGAGAGATGATGATGATGATGATGATAATGGACATTGATGAATATGGAAAGACTGAGAGATAGATTAATAGATAGACTGAGATAGATGAAGAGATCGAGAGAGAGAGAGAGAGAAACATGGACAGAGGGAGAGAGAGAGAGAGAGGGAGAACAAAATGAGGCCTGCCTTGGGATTTTTAAAAAAAACTCCGTATTTCCCTCTTTTTACTTTTTAAAATCTAGGTCTATGAATGCAGATTCTCTAGGCAGAGTGACCGTCCCCACCTGAACGTTCATATAATTTCCCTCTTTACCACTGGGTACTGTGCCGTACTAAGCTAAGAGCGAAATGTTAAAATGAATAAAT
>OY735207.1:20165272-20167772 GCA_963457665.1 Thysanoteuthis rhombus | reverse complement strand
GCGGCCTTGTGCTGTACTGATCTGAACTTGGTAGGTACCTACGAATAGATAGACAGACAAACAGACAGACAGACAAAAATAATAAATAAATACATAAATATGTGTTTTATGTCAACCTTTTTCTTGACAATTCCAGCTCGGTCTAATTGTTATTCCAACACCGATTGCCAGAGGAGTCTACCTCCCACGGAGTTTTGCAGTAAACAACGGTCTAATTTTAACAAGACCAACGCTGACACGGCCTTCTAGTTTTACTTCCATTCAAGTAATACGCCATTTTTTAAAGCCTCAAACTTGTCATGAAGTTTCGAAGTAACCCGACATAGGGAAACAAAAACAAATTGAGAGAAGGGCAAAGAAAATACAGTAAACTCCCGCTCAAACGGCACTCGATCCGACGGCACTATTTAATGACACGAATTATAACGGCACGTCTGGGTTTTTTTTTTCATTCTCGCGAAGCCATTAACGGAGATAATACGTTTTCCCAAGCAAATTGAAAAGTAAATAATTTTCTTACGTTTTTCAAAAATTTGCGTACCATATTGTTTCATAAGAATGCCTAATTTTCAATCCATCCATTATAACGACAAATTTGTTCTAACATCTTATCCCGGTGTTGTCATAACGGGAATGGACTCTTTTTTTGCTTCCGAGATTCATGTGTTATCTTTATGCAAATATGCACTTCATTATTGTTCGAAAAGTGGACAATTAACGAAGTTGATAATTAACGAAGAACTTTTGCAAATACGTCGATGTTTATTCAGACTATCATTAGATACTTTAAATAACCTCAAGAAACTGGGGAAAAAAAAGTCTGATTATGCACATATTTGGTAAGTTTAGCCAAGTAAGGACCGCAACTATAATCAAGCAATAGCCCTCAAATAGCAGATACCATACTATACGCGTGCGCACGAGTGTATTTACGTTTATATAAAAGAATCTTCTATCTAACACTCCTCTTTCATTTTACAGATAGGCGTAGGTGGATGAAAGTTTCACGATCGTGTAGCGTGAGAGGCGTTAGTCGACACATTTCGAAGAGGATGGTGAAGATAGGAATTTAGTTCTTTTGTACAGACATGCAGCACAAGTTCAGATAGAATTGTTTATCCTTATCAATTGTTATAAATGAAACAGTTTAACTTGAATAGGGAATGTATTGTCTTATTTTAATTTTTAGTTCCTACAAATTTCTGTTTTTCAGCCACCTTCCCTCTCCGTTGGATGACGAACATTGAAGTAGGTATAATCGTCCGATTAACCCGAGGTTCCGCCATATTAGGTTATCGGGGTTTGGACACTCATACTAACAATTTTATTGTAAATATATTTCATCATAAATGCATCAGAGATGATCTTTATTTGTAGATATGTTTCACCGAATCGGTAAAATTGCATAATTTGCAAAATTCACTTATATTCGTAAAATAAAAAAAGTTTGATTTAACTTTGATTACATCAACTGAAAAATGGTTGTCTTACACCTATCCTTGTTTTAATTAAATGAACTTTTGATCAAATTGAAACAACTTTTTGAAAATTTTTCATGAAAATTAGGCAATTTAGCCGATTCGGTGTAACATATATATACATATAAGTCCATTTATACCAGCCCTGTGGAAAGAAAAAAAAACGACAAAACCCATTAAGACAAACCTCCTTGACAAAAATCCACAGGACAAAATCCCAGCAAACAAAGTGTGAATTTTTCCACAATTTTCTTATAAACCCGCTTTGATTGAACAGGCTACGATGTTGATCGGTCAAAAGGCATCATGCAAGTCATATCAACATTATAGTACGAATATTTTTACCGAATTGGTACTAACTAGACAATTTAATTTAGTATTTTTTGTAAATTTGAATGATTGAAGATTTTATTGTGATTTTATTTTTCATTTCGCACCATGTGTCACAGGAAGAATAGAATTGGTAATAATTTTAATTTTTCATAGTAATTAATAAAATAAGCCGAAAAGATACCACGCTTTCCTTTTACATCTTTCAAGCTAACTGCAAAGATTTCTGGTAGAATTCTAAATTTTAAAAAAGGAAAGAATGTTTGAAATTTTTATTGGATTTTTTAAACACTTAACGAAACAGTATTATCATAGTTTCCAAAAATTGTATTCTATGCAAAAACTACACCAAACATGCAAAATCAATTAATTATCTTGCAAGGACAAAAAAGCAATAAATCTTATTTTCATATACAAGTTAAAGTTGAGTAGTTAATAACTTATCAATTCGGTAAATCAATCTTTTAAAATGAAATTAAATCGGCTAATTATTTTCAAAGAATCAACCGATCTAACTTCACTTTCATTAGATCGATGAATCAAAACTTTCTACCTCTGTTCCAAAGTACGCACATTATAGCAGGATTTGTTGTGTATGAAAAAAAAATTGAAAATCCTCAATGGTCAAAATCCTCTTCACAGTACAAGATGAAACAAAATTCATTTATAGTTTTTAATAGACAACATTATGA
>OY735207.1:20122772-20160272 GCA_963457665.1 Thysanoteuthis rhombus | reverse complement strand
TCTGTTCTCTGCTCAGCCGTTTTGTCTCCCAGCCCCACGTCTTCACCTTCCGTCTCTCATTCCCTGGCACTGGCTAACGTCAGTTCTTACCTGATAACTCTCTATAAGTCGTTTTTTTCTTTTGGCCCGTAACCTTTTATCTTCTTCAGACGGTTTCTTTCCGAGCTGTCGAGTTACCGCCCCGTGTTGTTGTCGCGAGGAGGTGCTGTAAATCATATTGGTCGGTTTGGCAGAGCCCGGCGACCAGGTCCTCTCCGCCAACACCCCCATCCCTCTCAACCCCATCCTCCGCGAAAACTGATGACTTATTCCAAGTTTTGTCTAGCGTGAGTGTTTTATTGATCACGTCATACCCGATGAAGCTTTTTGTCGTCGTCGTCGTCGTCGTCATCATCGTCTTTGTCATCATCATCATCATCATCATCATCATCATCATCGTCCTTCTAGCCTCCGTCGTTTGACATAGACCTTCCCGGAGATTCTCCAGACCTCTCTAACACTGTGCTGTCTTGAGATATTTCCATTTTCATGTTGAGCATGAAGCTTTTAGTTACAGTTTTTAGTATAAAAAACGCGTGCACACGAACACACACACACACACACACTTACATACACATGCATACATACTCATACACACATGCATACATACTCATACACACATGCATGTGTGTATCTGAGTAGTTCTCCTGGCGATTAGAACGCGTATTTGCATATTTCCCACCCGCCGGTGCGATAGTTGGTGTTCAAGCCTAGATAAAAATTGGGTCAGGGAATGCTGATCTCAAAGGCAAGCAGCACTCTCCCAAGTTTGCTGCAACAAAAAAAGTTTCGCTTCATCAATATGCATGCGCATGCCCCTCTTGGTGAGCCAGTTACGTATTTCCCACCGAAACCAACAGTGCTATTCAATCCCAGATAAAGTTCAGGATTCCGAATGAGGCTTTCATGTTAGGTAACAACCCATTTGGAAATTTGGCGCGACACAAACTTTTTTTCGCTCTGTCAATGATCACACGTGACCTGCATGGTGAGTTGGTTATTTTCCACCGGCGCCAACTGCCGGTGTTCAAGTCTGAGCAAAAGCTAGAATTTCGAATGCAGACTTTCGAGGCAACACATTCCACATTTGCCATATCAAGCCTTAAGGTAAAAGGACAAAGTTCCAGGGGTATGGGAAGAAATCCCTGGAGAACAACCCTACCCCCACAAGGACAAAACCCACTCGGGCAAAATCCTCACACTCTGCACAACCTGATGAATAAACTCCCCTAAGTGCAAAGCCTAACAAGATTAAATTGAAGCATGACGTATAATTCGGTAACTGGTGACAGTTTTACATCATTTTACCTGGCTTCATATTCTAGTCACACATTTTTAAAGCTTGAATATTGAGTGTTCAAAACTTCAAGAAAACAAACAAACAAAAAACAGTATCGCACAATATTGATTTTTTACCAGATCTCAAATTCTAATCATTCATTTTTAAAACCTTGACATTTTCTTCAAGTATCCAAAATTTTAAATTTCAATTTAATCCTACACGGCTTTTTCTTTCATTTTGTTTAAAGGGGTACTGTGGATGAAAATCATACGTTTTGAAAGCCCTACTGCGCTATTCAAAAAAATAATAGAGGGTCTGGAAGTGTTGGTCGTAGCGTAGAGGAATCCAGGAAACACAGCCTGGTAGAATGTAAGATAAGAATTTATAAAATAAATCGTGTGAAAATCTACGATGTCGGGTTAGATCAAGGGTCAGGGTGTTAAAGAGCTGAGAACCCATAACGGACAGAAGAAGGGAAGGAAGACGGGCGACGTCAAGCCAAACCGTATCATAATAAACAGGGATTGGGTTATACAGTCCGATCGAGACACTGTCAGATAAGAGAGAGAGAGAGAGAGAGAGAGAGGGGGGGAGACAAGAGAGAGAGAGAGAATTGAAAGTGCTGGCACGGCACGTGTTGCATCTGGTAGAGGATAGTTTTCTCTTAACCAGGGTCCCGAGGAACCCCAGATTTCCTGCAAACCCTCTCCAGAACGTTCCACAAGCAATTGAGAGAAACAGATATTGTAATGTTATAAAACAACATAGGACAGGTTAGTCTCTCAGTAGACACCGTAAACTGATTAATGTCTTTTTGCAGCATGCCGTGACGGCGATGATCTACAGAGAAATTTGAATGAGGGGTGAGCAATGAATAAGTTACTTCTCTCGTAGCCCTTTGTTGGACAGTGATCACTGATAAAGTCCGAAATTACAAAAAGTGAGCGTGTTCGTTACTGGAAACGTACGTTGCAAAATCTTTTTTCTTTCTAGACGTAGTAAATATACCAAAAAAACTAGAGATAAATATGATGGCAGTTTTTGTTGATGGTTCCACACATATATATATATATAGAGAGAGAGAGAGAGAGAGGGGGAGAGAGATGGATAGATATATAAAAACATCTATACACAGACGTACATGGACGAACGCACACACATATATTTTTATATGTTTTCAAAAGCTATCTCATCCAGTTGACTTATCAGCATGACAAGTCTAAACGAATAAACATAACATAACGAACACAATTATAAATATACAGTAGTTCTACTATAAGTATTGTCTTGTTATCAGATCCAGATTGTGTGGATCCTGAAGACACAGAAACGGATATCTATCTATTTTAATGTTTAAGTCACAGCTTCCTGTGATATTCAAGAGAAGTTCGACCTGGCCTTTTGGGAGGATACCCCAGAGGAAATAAAAGGGAAACATTTTTAAGGCTTCGTCTAAAAGGATAACTCCTTTATTCTCCATGAATTCTTCCGAATATGGTACAAAGTCTTCCATAGAATATCAGTAGAGACAGAACCCATATCCAAAATCAATAATTACCCCATTGAAAAGTGTGGGACTCAATGTAATCTATCAAAGTTGATAATTCATGTAATAGTTAAATGATATCGTGATATTACATGGATGAAAGATTTTGTTTTGAAGTTCTGGAAAATTTGCATGAATTGAATGTTGTATACTCACATGCGCACTCAAGTATATATATGTATGCTTTTTTACAAACACGCACCCACATATATATATATATATGTGTATGTTTTGCACACACACACACATATGTATGCATGTTTTACACACACACACACACACACACACACATACACACATACGTATGTGTGTGTGTGTATCCTTTCTATGTATATGTTTTCCATATATATCTTTGATAAAATGGGCAGCTGCAGGAATCGAAACTGCGACCGTATTTCAAAGTTATGTAAGTCATTTATAATTATTTCTGTCGGATTGTACATCCATTTCTTGATAATATAGTTGTCTGCATTGAGAAACAATAGTGATGATATGGACAGTGAATGAATAAGCTGAGAATATGAGTATAAAGCGGTTATTTGGGCCTTCGACTTACTGTCGGGCTGGGCTTTTTTTTTTTGCTCATTGGTAAGAGCGAAGCCACGTTGAAACAGCTACATATACGTTGCAGGTTTGATTCTAGCTGCAGCCCATTTCTTTAATTGTTTATTCTATTTATACTATCCGGGCCGAATGATGCATTCATTGTGTATGAATGGGTGTCAAAGTTATATTACGCATTTATGATTATTTTTGTCGGATTGAATATCCATTTCTTAATGAAATATATATATAACATCGCAGAAATACATGCATAAATTTTTTTCACGGGGATTAACTAGCATATATATATATATATATATATATATATATATATATATATATATATGTATAGATATGTATATATATATATATATATATATATATATATATATATATATATATATATATATATATAATCATTCAGTAATTCAAGATCCGATGTGTGTTGGGTTTGTTTCATAAAGTGGTCGGATATTAAGCCAAGTTAAAGTAGAACTGATAAAATAATGGATTCACTATACAAACACTTTTGTGTTTCTGTCCTTTCGGGGGCTTCTTCAGGCGAATGATTTATTTTGGATCCCCACGTAGAACATTATTATTATTTACCTTGTCGGAAAAACTTCCTCTTATTCAATACACATTTCATTTTTTTTTCTTTTCCTCACTTAGTTGCTTTTCTGTTTATATTTTATTCATTATATATATATATATATATGTATATGCTAATTAATCCCCATGAAAAGATTCACGGAGGAACTACTGAACCCGTTTCGATGGAATAGTCCATTGCCACTGACAGTGGAACATACACGGTTGAATTATATTCTGTAGCGACATACCAACATACTAACACACACACACACACACACACATGCAAACACACACACACACACACACACACACACACACACACATATATATATATATATATATATAGAGAGAGAGAGAGAGAGAGATATCGCTACAAAGACACGCGTGTGGACACGTGCGTAGGTTGCAAGAAAGGATCAAAGAAAAAAAGAATTGTCAAACAATAGACGACAAGACGTTAACATTCTGGCACCTACTTGAGAAATGTGTTGTATGAGCGCCATTTTGGTCGCCAAGTACGTTACTGATGAATTTGTGAGAGATCGAGGTGAAAGGTTTTCCTTTTCTTGTTTTAATTGGTACACGACGAGGGATACTGGATCCCCTTGATAGCAGTCGAAAAATATGGCCGATTATTTACCCAGACGAAAGGTCTTTCGAGAGAGATGGGTGGAATTGTCAGAAGAAAGAAAGAGATGGAAGAGGAAGGGGAAACTCTTCAAAAGACATGATTATTATCATTATTGAACAATCGTAGCCAGAAAAAATGGTGAAGGTTTCTATTCGTATTTTTTTTTTATATTTGCGCGTGTATTTCTTCATGTGTTTGTTCGTGCGTTCCAGAACTCCTGGCCATACCGTTTTGTACACAGATTTGAAAATTGGCACCAATACTCCACTACACCCTTTTTTTAAAATGGTATTTTTGACTTTTGAAAGAAAAACAAAGAAAGCTTTTTGACTTTGGGAGGTTTCATTTTGACGGGTTTAATAATAACATCTAGATTCTCCTGAATCTAGATATTTCTAGATGTTTTATAACTATTTCAGTTATCTTCCAATTGAAAATGCCATGTTATAAATAGAATTAATTCCGACCATGTTTAATCCTCGATGGATTTTTTTTTTACATAGCTTTAAATTTTAACGCTACGGTTGTTCAATTATTTACTGACTAAGATGACGAGTTATTATTATTATTACAATTGAACTACAACGAAATCCCCTACGCTACTGGATCCACAGACCAAATTCATCTGTGCATGTCTCAAAGACATCGAACGTAGCGGGTTCGATCCCCTCTGATTGTCATACACGAGACAGACTATTGTAAACATAATGGGTATGTGTATAAGTTTGTGTTTTCCCTTGTCTCTCTGTTTAGTTATTATCAGATGAAACATTGCCGGACGTTGTTCATTTCCATCTTAATATACCTCCTCCAACGGAATTGGAAGAGTTATATGAATCGAGTCGTGTCCGTCCGTCAGCCCTCCCGAGATCTCCAAATGTTTTATTGATGTCTGTGCCATGGCCTAAGAGAAGAACTGATTGAATTCTGGATCAGATCAAGGAAGATTTACAGTTACCTCAACTTCATCATAACTATTTGTGAACTGATTTTCATTCATTTTTAATGACGATCGCGTTGGTGGACGAATGCACTATCCGAGTGCTTTCTGGATTTAGTTGCTTTCTATCGCAACAACTAATACCGTCATTCTACGACTGTGAATTTTGTTGAGGACTGTGTATTTCAGAAACCAGAGTAGTAGCTCAATGGTTCGCGATCAGGTTTTACAAAAAACTGAGATGGAATTCAACCCTTATGCAATTGCCCCGGGAATGAGGTCGGGCAAATCTAACAACAGGTGCCGACTGGTCTATTTGTTGATATCGGTGCTACCGAACGCCCCGTGGCTCCTAGTTGGCCCGGTCGTGCCTTTTTGATAAAAATCACTTGGTACCAAAAGAAGTGCACTTAGATGGTGCTGAATGGTGCGGAGAAGGAGGGCGGTGTTCAGTGGGGAATTCTTATTTCATTTATTTTTTATTTTTTATTTTTTTTTAAAAAAAGGGGTTGGTGGTTTGTTGCACATTTCTCGAGAGGATTCCTGGCGCTTGCCTGTGTTACTCTGTTAGCTTGGACTGTCTGGTTTGGAGCCCATACGATAAGTACGCTCACCGTTTGATTTCTAAGTTGTTTTGCCGGTAAAGAGAATAAATGGTGTTATTTATTCTTTAGGTGGCTCTGGCTTGAAATTCATCCGCAGATGCCGCTAGAAGATGTTTGATCTGCACGAGTCGGGTTGATTTACACGTTGATACTCGAAAGCCTAATTTGATCTGGCCACAATAATGAAGGTCACCTCCCATAGAGACTATAGATCGGCAAAACCATCCGAGCAACCATCGCTATACGGTATGTGCCTATATTACGACATGAAGATGCTTATAATGCTCAAGGCTGCAATAGTTCCCCTCCCGGTGTGGATAAAATTCACTAGCTATAACCCCCTCTCCCCCGTTATAACATTATAGTGTGGTTAGCGTTATAACGCGTGTGGGAAATAACAATCCAGTAAGAAGTAGCTTTGAAAAAAATTACTAGATTCAGCCCTAAAAAGGTTGAATAGAGCTCCAAAATTGCTAAATTGACAATTTGGTTATTGCACGTTGGTTATAACGCGGTTGGCTCTTTTGAACCCCTTTGTCAGCCGTATTTTGCAAAACTAGCAAACCATCGCTCTGCAATTAACGCCATATTGGTTAACGAAGGACTTTACTACGCGTTGCTCAGTCTGATTTATAGAGTAGAGTTGGGACTCCAGTCTGTTTCGAACTCAAAAGCGGCGATTCCAGACTATCATCTCCGAAAGATCACGAGAAGCAAAGGGTAGCAACGAGAAGCACGTATATCATTTATCACCAGTAACAAATGCTCCGATCAAATGAAAACCCTAAACTCTATTATTTGATTTATTACTGTGAACCTTAGTGGGGGAGATTTTGTGTGACATAGAGCCAACATGCCCGGCAATTTCTTTTTCAAATGAGGAGGGCCTGGTTACCTTGAAAATCATTATCAGAAACTCTTCTCTTACCTGGGCACGAACAATGACCACAGGCACCAGCGGTAAATACGAGCAATGGGAGCTTAGCTTGATCTAGCACAAGGCTATAGTAATGGATCCGAATCAAACCTACTGCATTATCTAATTTGTCTGCGAGGCTTGTCAGCGAAACACCAAATAATAGAAGGTGTCCATTAAGATGAAAGTCGTATTCATTATTGCTCGCGAAATGCAGTTGTCACTGCGTTTGTTTTGATAACTACGCAAGAGATTTTGTTCCTGATTCTCTGACAGGGTTTCAATTAAAGACTATAGAGCTTAGTGTCGTCGAACATATACTTAAATCTTCTCAAGCGAAAACATCTAATTTTGTTGTTTAATCATTCATATGATTCCACCCACCCGTGCGCGTTGCTTGGTTCACTGTTTTGGGACCAATATTTTGATTATGTTCAATATTTGAGCTCCATAGTTGACTATCAGGAGGATGCAATGATTGTATACCCGACTTTTAGGGGCTTTGGGGAGTTTTCTTGTTCTTGAAGGTTGGGCTTGCTCTACCGAAAACTTGCCAACCAACCTTTGAGTGATTCTTCGATTGGTTTCTTCTTCTTTTGAGGATGTTGTTGTAGAACCCATTAGAAAATCCGAATGGCAATGAGTTGGTCACGCAGCAAGAATGTCTGACAACCGCTGGACATCACGACCCACAATGTGGATCCACAGAGATCTTATGCAAAACTGTGCCTGCATGAGATAAAATAGCGTGATGAACTAAACAAGATAAAAAGTGCTGGTCCTGCGACGCTCATTGTAGAGAAGTCCGGCGAGATTTGGAGAATATCTACATACAGCGACGGATACTAAAAGGTTGCTATTGCTGCTGCTGATGATGATGATAATAATTATGATGAATTATGCTCGTCTGGATAATCCATAATCCGGATTTTTTAATCTGTTTATACTGCAAAATCTTTCACAATGAATTACTGTTGTAAATTCGTTAGAAATGTATTTATATTAGACTTATAACGAACTTGGCTGTGCTAGGTTCGAACCCTTTAGTATAGTTCATCATCTTATGCAAAGAATAGAACATGTAGAGATGATTTTAAGAATGACTTAAATACTTTTAGATCCTATGGGATAGAAAATGAATTGATTCAACGATTCTGGGAATTGTCAGCTGAAATATATAGAAGAATTTAGGAAAAATAGATCTGCCAAGTCAACGTTCTTCTGTACTAGTAAGATTGTAAAAAATATCAAGTTTCATGCATTTTTATAACTTGAATCAATATGCATGTTAATGTTGTATACGCATTTCTAATGTAAATTGTTCGAGGAGATGCCCATAGAGGCATTTTATTCAATGATAATAAATAAAAGTTTGGTTGCGCTATGGTTAAATTCTTTGCTTCATTTAAATCTGAAAGGTTAACAAGATAGAATTCATAACTACGTACAATGTTATTCCAAAACTACATATCCCATTTCAACTCTTTTATTTGTAGTTCCTGTCATAAAACAAGTCGACCTGGGTTGAAAGATTGAATTCGTCATCGGTTTCTGTGTTCGTAACTCCAATTCGCACCGCCATGACGTCAGTGGCTTTTGGTGAAATCATCATCATTTTTGTGACAAACGAAAGCAGATTCAAAACTCAAATAGTGAGAGTTTGACTATAGTATTTTCCGTAACAGAAATCCAGTGTTTACAACAAAAATACCGAGAATTCGCCAACACGAGTTGACACATGGCATCATGGCATCACTCTTCCTCCTTCCCTCTTCTCATTCATGTCTTAAATTACAAAACCTTAAATTGTAGTGTCTGACCAATTCCCGGTAAAAAAAAGTCAACTCTTCAAGTTTGACAATTGCCCTATTGTCAGTAACGCTTGCCTTACTTCCTGATCTTTGACAATCTCTTTCTTCCTGATTTTCAATGCGTTTCTAAATTAAAACCATTTGCAATAGATTTACATCAAAGACATAGAAGCACTGTCAAGTCAGTAACGCTTGCTAGTCCGTCCCTCAGACTATTGCTGATGGAGTCAATCCTCATCGGGAGTTCCTCAACCGTGGTGTCAGATCAGACAAAACCAATACAATCCATGTATAGCAATTTGAGCAACTGCCGTTTGTTCATGGTTCGTAAGCTTGACTCCGAGACTATGGTTAGTAAAGTCAATCATCATTAGATACCCCAGCAATTTGGCCCTGCACCTGATGAGACTAATCTTAGTAAAAAATCCCTGTTCAAGAAAGCCGTTGAAATGTTGAGTAGGAAGTTTCTCTTCCTATTTGGCTGTCGTAACTTTGCTTCCTCTGATCTTTTGTTGTCAGTAAGCGCAAAAAATAAAAACTTTCGAAGTCCAAATTTTTCTCTGTGATAAAAGTATGTGCGCACTTTTTAATTCGACCTAGGAAATCGATATTTTTTCGATAAGAAAAAACCAGTTCTCGATCTGCCGAATTTGAAATTTTTCGTGCGCACGTTGATTTCCGTTGTGTGATGTTTGCAAACCATTTGTGCGCAGGCACACGCGTTGAGCTTTAAGAGAATTACGGTGATCAATACACATTGGGTTTTGTACCGTTGTGGTCATAGAAATATAACGACAAGAATGCCTTCTCGGTCACGTGACATGATCAATGCACGGGAATTGAAGATGGAGGTAAATAGATGACAGAATAAAACGATGGAAAACTGAAACAAGACTTTTCACTGTATTGTTATGTCTTACTTGAATAGAATATAATATACTTCTATTTCATCGAATTATATAATTACAAGTTTTAAAGGCTATTTCTATTTAATTTTCTCAAATCTATTTTTTTCAACTTTTAAGATATTATACCGAGTTATTGACTTTATGTTTTACCATATTTTTCTGTAATAATTTGTGGAATATATTAAGAAATCTTTTGATGAAGCTTAACGTAGTCTGATAACCAGCCACAATAGTGGAACCCGTCTCATAGCGACCATCGCTTAACGGCAGGTCTCTATATTGCTATATGAAGATGTTTACAATGCCCTGCCCAGGGCGGCAATAGTTCCTCTCCCATTGATGATAAAATTCAGTAGCAATTCAGTGCTCAATTTTAGCATGATATGCGTTATAATGCTTGGGAATAGTGGATCCAAAATATTTATCTAGCTCCAAAAGAGCTTGATACACCTCCAAAATAACTAAATTTTCGTTTCAACTTGAACCCCATTTAACTTTTAAGATGTTATTCCAAGCTAGAAGAATTATGTTTAACCATTTTTTCTGTAATAATTTGTAATGTATATTAAGAACCTTTTGATGATTTACTACTATTTATAGAGCTAATTTCTAAAAAAAATTATATTGTGAGGTACGTTAAACCCCATCCCTAATCATGATTTCAGTTAACTGTACACATTGTTGTTGATATTTGAAATTGATAAAATCTTGAGCTGCTCTTGCTTGCATAAACCGTTGTGGGCATATGAGTCGATGGTGGAATTATCTCGTTTCTCAAGTAAGTAATCAGCTTTTCTTCTTATTTTACTTATAATCTTGTTTGTTTGGTTTTTTTTTTATAAGAAACCATTTTAATAAGTACTAAGATCATCAAAACATTAAGCAGTACCGAGAAACAGATTTTTACAAAACTTTTTAAAAGCAGTGTTTAAATTTTATTCGTGTGAATTCATATCTTGGACGATGTAATGATGTTATCTTTATGTGGTTTGTTTATTCAAGAGTTTTGTTAAGTCTCAGATTCGCAGTCTTCTTAATTCATGTTGCAGTTGTTTGAAATATCTATTCAACGATTAACGGTAATTTTGCTCAATATTTTGCTTGATTTTTATTTGAGATATCATCAGGTACATTTTTTTTTGTTAGAAAATCGTGTTTATTGGTAGGCCTCTTGAAAAAAGTTAGTAGTCAACGTTTCCCCAAAAAAGTACTCGTATTTTGTCTGGAAATTTTTTTTGGGGGGGGGGGGAATAAATTGTTTGAATAAATTAACTTGTTTATTTGTTGAATAAGGTTGATAAATTATTTTCTTTGAGTATGCACACTCTAAAAGAGTAAGGTTCTGTTCTTTCCCTTATCATTCCACACACTGCTGACGATGTGAGAAAAAAAAAAATTCAACACTTCCAAATAAAAGTCACTCTGGTTGTCCAGCATACGGCTGAGCTTGAGTTATAAAAATTCTGTACTTGGAGTTCAAGTTAAATTGGTTATGTGTCTAGCGTATAGAATCCCCTCAGCTAACCCCCCACCCTAATTTTTCAAATGTAAGATAGTGAGAACGTGTTTTTTGTTTTTTCCAATAGTCACCAAAAGGCAAGCTTTACTCCATGCTACACAATAACATCGAGTTAATTTCTTAGCAAAGGATAAGTTTTTGTTGTTTTGAGAATGTCATGGAAATTTTATTATCGCAGAAACTTGGAGAAAAATGTTTATTTCAATTGGGAGAGGGCGATATGATTTGATTTTTACCTAAAAGCTGCTATTTAACACAAACATTTAGAACGTACATATTCATTTGAAAATCAGGGAAACGGTTAAAAAGCGACAGGGAGTAATTCTAATTTCAAATTAAGCATCTGGGTTTTAAAAAATGAGTTGAAAAATTCAATTCAAGAATAAAGTAATGACAATTGAAACATTAGTTATACTTTTTTCCCGCCAATTTGATGCTTTCTTCTCCAGTGTCAAGCCATTACAAGCAAGCGAAATCAATAGACTACGTGACCGAGTAAGCATTCCAGTCATAATATTTCTATAGTTGTGGCCCGCGTCAGACAACGTTAAGCTTAGTAAGTAATCACATATGGCAACAGGGTGCCTGACTCAGTGCTATTGTTTTTAAGCTTGAGCCGCAGCTAGTGTATCACTCAATTCTCATAAGGTGCCTCACTACTATGGCCTTGTGCTAGTCTGAGGGATTCTTGTTACCCCGCTCTTGCATCCGTCAGGACTTGCGCCATTTCAAAGTAAGTTTATCAGATAATAAAATACACCTCATTAAGAATTATTCAAAACTATAAATCAGTTAATTCCATGCATCAAAAACGAATCACTAGAAGAACAGAGAAGGGTAGCTATTGAAATATATTTAATCAATTATAGTAGAAAGCAGAAATCAAGCCTTAAGTCCCAATAAGAGATGATGGATTTAAATTATGCATTATTGAATCATATCTTTTTGTAAAATCATGCGTATCATAAACGTCGGATTAAGGCATGGGTTTTAGGATTTGCCACCCAGGGGCCTCCTCCAGCTGAGCGTGCCTCCAGAAATTGAGTGAAAAGTTATTTCATTTGTGAATGCTGGATTAAAGTGCAAGTACGCTAAATTATCTATAATGGTATTGGTGTCTTAGAATGACTAAAAGAGACTTACTCGTACCGTACAACAATCAAGAAACGATGTCCCCCAAGAACCTATAATTTACTCTTGAGAAATTTGTTTCTAAGATATTCTAAAAAGAAAATGTTTGAATTTTGATTGATGTTAGATTGGTGAAAATGAATTTAATTTTTCTCAAACTTTTCTTTTTCTTTAGAAAATATTACAGGAGGCCTCAGAGTACCTGCTGCCTAGGGGCTTACAAAATGTTAACCCGGCACTGACAATCATGAATTCTTGAATCACATTTGATTTAAATATCGAGGAGGATTTCACAAAAGATTTCATGTCTCTATTTCTTTTTTTTTTTAAATGCAAATTTTTTTTTTCTTGGAATTTTCATTTGAAAAATTGAAATCTTAAAATCTGAGTAATTTGTGAAATACCCCCTAGAATCGTCATCCCATATTCAGGAAGGGATTTCTGTAAAATATAAAATAGACGACATTGTTGAAACATTGAAATCGAAAAAAATTATCAACATGTTCTGAGTCCCATCAGTAACCGTCCTTGAGTCACGCAACGACTGGTGGACAGACGGACATTTGGTGAATTATCGCATAATTAAATTAATCAAAGACTTTTTTTCTCATTTTTCTTCAACTAGATAAAGCTTTGATCGCACAACAACGAGTAATTCAGCGGGCAATTCCGTTGGTTCAAACCTGCGAAATTTCTAAATCCTGGCAACATGATTTTGTTTAAAGATTACAAGGAATATCTTTACCAGATCGGCCACATTTGATGCTATTAACGCGTGCAAATGTGTACATGCACAGATTGTAGCGCTATCGTGTTCATACATCAGACAAAGGTCAATATTTGCATTGGAAAATAAAAAGCGGTACATAGTAGCAGATGGGCGACGATCACAGATGAGCTCATTTTACACCATTAACCAAGGATTGGTCCATTAGAAGTCTCTAAAATTTATTGAGAGAAGACATCCTCTCGTTCATATCTCTATTAATTCTCCCTCTGACTCTTTCTTATCCTATCTCTCTATATTTCTCTTTATACACGCACACATACATTCATACATACGTACATATTAGGTTTAGCTAATTATATATATATATATATATATATATATATATATATATATATATATATATATATATATATATATATATGATTATTTTGAAATTATCTACGAATTAAGATCTAAAATGTAACCATAAAGTTCAGTACCAGTCTAAAGGAGTGTTTGAAACGAAAGTTATTTGCTTAATATTCATCGATATATAAATATACACACACATATACATACATATATACATACATACATACATATACATACACTTACATATATACATACACACATAGATACACTTACATATATACACACACATACACAAAGATACACTTACATATATACACACACACACATAGATACACTTACATATATACACACACACACATAGATACACTTTCATACACACACATATATATATATATATATTGAGACAGCGCTGGAGTATATATATATATATATATATATATATATATATATATATATATATATATATATATATATATACACTCCCGCGCTGTCTCAACCTTTCACTGTACAACTATATATATTTATGTACGTGTGTGTGTACGTATATAAATATATATATATACATATTTATATATATGTGTGTGAGTGTGTGTGTGTGTGTGTGTGTACACGCTATCTATCTGAAAAGTATACAGTCATTCAAAATATCTTGAGAACCGGTTGCACTGCCTTGATTTGACAACGGAAGAGGACATTACTACGCATACGTGAGTTACTCATTTGGCAATGTGACACCATTGAGTGAACTTGTGTTCTGTGCAATTCACAATGGTCACCGGGAGTTCTGGCAAACCACTGCAATCACCAGGGTCAATCAGCATCTGCTAAGTCCAGATTTGCCTCCCTTTCGACTTCTGACTTTTTACCCTGAAGAGGAAGGAGATTTCAGACTGGAATGATAATGCGACGATCCGAAAGAAAATTTTGCAGACTGTATTGAAAATTGGAAGGGACGCTGAGATAAGTTGGAGCCCTCAAAGAGAACACTGTGATGGAAACTGAAGTTCTATTGCCCTAGGTAAGCTAATCTTTGCTGTGATATGAAATGGCTGGATAGGTTCCCAATAGATCTTTATAAACATATATAATCACATATAGTACCATAATATTTAATCATGTGCAAAACATGAAGCCACTAAAATGAAATTGCATAAATTACATTGAGTAATATTTGGAAATAATTGACTGAAATGATATAAACTTTTGGAAATTAAGAAAAAAATACATTTAGTGATTAAAGCTTTCAAAACTATCTCTCTATCATATTCATATATGTATAAGCATATATGTAAATTTATTTCCTGTTTGTTTGTGCGTTGATCTCATTGGTTAATCTACTTTTTCTATTGTGACATAACAATGGAGATTAGGTCCTAGAAATGTTCAAGACTTTATGTCCGATCACCTATATAGGTTGCGTTGAGTTAAGACTTGAAAAGACTTGGAATCAGGATACTTGAACCATTGAGAATATATTACTTGAATAGCATTAGTGTCGATCCATACATGAATAAGCCCGACATTTTCAAGGGCATATTCAAGCGAGGCTAAATGACACATCCACTGTCTAATAAAGGGAGATGATTTCACTTGAGTATTTCAATATAATAAAGTGCAAATATATAATCATTTCTGTCGGATCGTGCATCCATTTCTAAATGATATAATTGTGTGGCTGGAAGAAACAAATGGAGAAGATATAGACTGTGAATAAGCAAAATGAGAATTTTGAGTAGAAAGAGTCATTTGGGGCGTTTGCATTACCGGCTTCTGTTTAACTCAATGGTAAGAGCATCTGTATATATAAGACAGAGAGAGAGAGAGAGAGAGAGAGAAAGAGGGGGGAGAGAGAGGTGTGCCACTATGGAGGAGTAAATACAATGGATGCTCTAGTCTAGTGACCCTGTGCCAGACTGTTCGTAAACTTATGATATTCCAAATGCATTCAAAATGTCACGTTTTCATTTTAAGCCTATATGTACATAGCATGTGTGTGTGTGTGTATTAGGTGCCGTCTTCCCAACCTCACCCTCTCGTGTAAAAACTTGTTTATATCTTCATATAGCTTTACTTTGGAATATGGATATAGATATATTTGCTCAAGTACATAAGTGTGATGTGTGTAAATGAATGTGTAGATATTAGTGTTTGTAATTATAGCTTATGCACTTGTGAGTGGTGTTAGTATTAAATCAATATTGTCGGCCAACCCACCAGTGAATTTCTGTAAACGCAAGGTGCCCTCGAGTCCGTCACGTCTTCTTGATTTTTACTTTGAAGTTACCGCTGCAGACACTTGAGTCTGACAGAGTTCGATTCTGGTTTAAACCAGTGAAAGAATTGGTGCCAGGGAGTATTTTTCAAATTGGGTACCACACCCAATATTTTCAGATAGAGAGAAAGAAACAGGAATATCTCGACCCCCCCTCTCTCTCTCTCTCTCTCTCTCTCTCTCTCTATATATATATATATATATATATATATATATATATATAGAGAGAGAGAGAGAGAGAGAGAGAGAGAGAGAATGCCTCTTTTATGCAGTGTTCTTTCCGTCTCAAACACACACACACATATATATATACATATATATATATACATATATATATATATATATATATATATATATATATATATATATATATATAAGAAAGAGAGTGTGTGAGAGAGAGAGGGGCGGAAAGAACGCTGCATAGAACGAGGCAGACATCCAGTTTAGCTGAAAGGTCACGAAAGTCATAGAAAGTAATGGAAAATATTTTAATGACTGAATGACTGAATGATGATGCTATGAATAATGTACTGTCAAAAATGCCGAAAACTTGTATCAACCTTCTCGTAAATTATTTTCGTCACTGCTCAAAGTCACTGTCAATTTGAATAGATATTTAATTCGCTTATCCCTAGTCTGATACAAGGCCACTAAGGTGGAGACCCAAGTGTTGGTTGGACTCACAAAGACTAACAGGCATCTCATTTGTCTATTTGCGTTCGTTATACACGTATTCCACTCTTACAACAGGCTTTGTAAGTTAAAAAAATACACATGAAATAATGAAAGTAACTGCCAAAAATAAATATGGATAAAGTACATATTTTTACATAAATATTGATAAGGAAATTTTTAGATCGAGATTAACGCTATCTGTCCGTTTAGATTTTTTAGTTCGAGAATAACGTTATTTTAACGTTAATATCGTGAGAATACGTTGTATATTTTTACTTTTTAGAGCCTTTTTACGAGTTTTTCGAGCGTATACGGTTAACTGGAAGTGGGATCTATCCAATCTTAACCATTTTTTATGCATCTAGCTATTTTAGCTATTCAAAATGGCTGATTAAAAAAATAGCCGTTCTCCTAGTGCGTTATTTCATTGACTGCAAGAAATTTTTTAATCAGGACAAACCCACTCGTGGTAGCATAATGGTATACCACGATAACGGAAACAAAAATCGATGATTGAAACACTTTCTTTTTTTCTTGATACGTATTTTGTAATTCTCCAAGTGCAGATAGTCTCCTATTATTTCTTGACTTTTGCGATACTTAACAAGAATTAACGCCCCTTTTTTTTCTTCTAAGAAAATATTGTTTGTATGTGAACTCTACCCCCCCCCACCACCAGTGAAATTTTCACTCCTTTTAGGGCAATATCACCCCCTCACTGAATTTGTCTGATTTCGATCATCATTATGCGTTTGAATTGATAAAAGCCAAAAAAGAAAAGAATTCCCTATCAGTATTTACTAAGCTTAGCATGAGCCCTAAATAAAGCCAATTTAATTTAGTGAGCACAGCACAAAGGCCCGAAAAGAATAGGAAGATTGTGTCACTCAAACATTTCAAGAAGTGAGGATATATTTGCCAGCCCTGAAAATCAGTATTAGAAATCTTGGCTTTTTACTTGGGCTCGAACTCTAACCACTGGCGCCGATGGGAAATACGTAACTACCCGAGAGGCACAGGAGGCTACAATTTCTCCATCGATTAATAGAAAGATTTATTTCCCCAACGTAAAAACTGTACAAGAAGGTTTTATTAACTCTAAGTTGCTAACCCGTATTCTTGAGGCTGACGAGATATCTCATGAGAAATTTCTTTGTCTCGGGTCTCCTTATTCTGGGTGGGATGGTGATAATTCGTTGAGGGTCATGAAGGCAGTGAAAGTGATGATCTTAGCGGTAACCCTTTCACCAGCGAAGAATAATACCATCTTTATATGGATGTATCAAGTTGGAGTTATATAAAACAATTGTTCAGCACCATAATCCTACATTGACTATGAGGCTCCAAGTTTCGAACCCGTCACCTTGAGTAAGACGGTCAAACCCAGTGGGAATCCCCCTCCCCCCGTTTACCTCCAACCTTGCAAACGCCCATGAAAGATCATCCCAAGCCTTCTTTCTTTGGTAGCGAATCAGATGATGATTTGATACAATTAGTTGATGGCAATGGAGTCTAGAAAATATGGACGCAATTTCATTTAATGTTTTCGATACTTATCTATCAAAGGACCAATTTTTGAAAAGAATAATTTTCCATCCCGAGCATCGGATTGCCCTTTCGATGATTTATTCTATTGATACATAGCAGACATTTATTTTTTTTGACACATCTAAATGATAAATCTCTCGAGATATTAACGATGTTTACTTTTTTTTTTTTTTTTTTTTTTTTAGAATAGTGTTTCAGAATCTGGAGTCTTAATTTGAGGAAAAAACAGTAAAATTATGTAGAAAATTTTTCTCCTTGGCAATTTCATACGTTTTATTCGATTAACAATAATTTAGGCTTTTGATCTGGGACAAAATATTTTTTCTTTTAAATATTTGTAATTTTTACCAATTACATCCAGATCGAGCAGTTCTGGAGCACTTTTCTAACAAAGGTAAACGTAATACCTTAAGGAATTCATCAGTAAGGTGTTTAAAAATTCGATGAAAATATGTATGTGTAAATGAAATGAATCATCAAAATAACATAAGGTTAAGTAGGAATAATAATGAAAAAATTTGTTCCAATGTTTAGAATGGAACATTAAAAACAAAACAAAAATGTTCTTAATGGATAGGTACTGAAAATTTTATCAAAATGGCTGATTTTTGTCAGACATTTAAATTTTTCAGATGTTGATGTTCCGGTGAAAATTGCATTAATATTGTTCACGCGTAGAAGAAAGCAATGATCGGTCAGGGGGTAGATGACGAAATATTTCGCTGATGTATTTCTTGAATGAAAATATCCCCGGTGTTCTCCAGGACACAAACTGAAGGACTAGTTTAGCATGAATTTACGCTGTAAATAGAATCTGCTCTAAAAACCTATTTTGGGAGGGAGCTTGAAGGAAAAAAATTTTCTTGAAGACATGAGTAAATGTTTAAATTTTCACTTCTCCGACTCCCTTTGTATAGCCTGCATGCGCGACATATTCATACACAGATAGTCAACGAAACACTCATTTGGAAACTGAAGAAACCTACCAACAGTTTCTTATAAATCAATTCTTGCCCATATGACCCCCCCCCCCCACAGCCTGGTTTTCGGTATTCTTAGATATTACCGTCACCCCCACGAACACCATTTATTGGAAAGTTTCTGTTTCGACAAATCATACCGAGAAGGGAAAATAAAATGTAAAAAAAAATAAAAATAAAAAAATAAAAAGTATTGTTTTTAAAAAGGACTGGAAATTACTATACCCCCCCCAAAAAAAAAAATCCACAGCGAATCCTTAGTTTTATTGTTAGGAGGGAAATAGTTCTGTGATTCGAATGGTTGAAGAAGCCTTAAATTTAATGATAATCACAATTGTACCCAGTGGCGTTTCTAGCCAATCTCTGCAATAAGATGCTTACGCCTGGGACAGAAGCGTACTGGAACATTTAAATTCAGCCATCAAATACCTTTTGAGGTTAGTCTGGTATCAAAACCAACTTTACTCGTAGACAACAAAAACACATTTAAGGTTCATGCGAATATTGAAGTTCTGATTTTACTTTTTTTTTTTTTTTTTTTTTTTTTTTAGAGTGATCATTTTCTTTCGCCTTATAATTAAGCAATATTGCTTGCCAGCTTTTATAGATCTCTAAAAAGAACAAAAAATGAATATCGGATATAGTTTCTACCCTGCTGGGTATTTGGAAAGTAAGCAAGATAAGTTGAACGTTGAAGTTAAATAAAAAAGTGAAGTAAAAATTGGGCAGATTTTTCAAACAATCCCCAAAGTTAACCTCTCTTAAGAGTCAGAAATGTACTTAAATCGATATGCAATATATGTATAAGGAAAAACGCATTACTTTAACAATCAGAATATGATCAACTAAATATGCATTTACCACTAGAATTGACACATTCGAAAACAAAAAAAAAACAAAAAATTAAACTGTTGAACAAAGAAATTTTCCTTTGAAGAGCCTCAGCTCGCTATCACATTCTAAAAATTATCAAATTAGAAAAGGGTATTTGTTCAGATTCCGACACCCAACTATAATTAGTTTTACTTATTACGCAGATGATTATATGGCATATAAATGTGATGAGCCTCAAAAAGCTGAATAGACACACAAATACCAGAAAATGCGATCAAAATTAGGGTGGGAGATACTACATCGTAAGAGTCAATAAAAAAGAGAAGTTGAGATTTCATCTCAAAGTATTATTTCTGACTGAAGATAAATTGTCGTAAGGACACGAGAAATTAATTAATAGAAGGCTAGATCAGAAGAGGGAATTTTTTTTTTTTTGGTATCTTACTAGAGGTGAGGGTAATCTGATACTGATAACGCAGATGAAAAATATTAGAAAGTTTTTAAAAAGTTATCGCTGCAGTTTGGTCGTACGCAAACATTGACTTAATCATTTAACGCTGGCTCAAAAAAAATTAAATGAAATATAGATGTTATTCGTCAGATGAGCTCGAAAATAAACTTTTAATCCACCGCCTGTACCTACTGCCTCGCAGCATCCAATACATCTTTTTTTTCGACAATGCTTGCCTCTGTCTGAACAAATTGTTATTGAATAAGTGATATGCAACCAATGAGACAAAACCTTCGCCCTGCTCACTGACCGTCTCAAAGAGCTGGGTCAAAATCTGTTCGATAGTCAAGCCAGATTCCTCGGAGGTCAACATCATTACCAACCTCCTTGGATCTCTACTCTTCGTCAAATTACAGTATATTTTTGAATTATCCCCGACAACCTTTTCAATCCGTTCCAGAAATATCTGTACTAGTTGATTTAGTATGATATCTGGATTGCTCATGTAGGAATCTTCCTCGAAGTTAACAGCACTTTTCTTTTTGAAAGGTTTGTTACGGATCCTGAGGAGTCTGTGTCTTGGGTTCTCTCTCGTTTCAGAGGATAATGACGCCCTAGAGAGTTTATTCTTCAATCGATAACCCTTGTCGAAGGGCATGTTGGCAAGGGCTGGGCCATTAACGAGGTACTGCTGCAACCTTATTCTTCTTGCTAAACGGTTCTTTTTCCTATGGCACGATTCTTCTTCGCTTTCTTCATCTCCGTCGGAAGCTCTTCTCAATTCTGGCAGAGGCGGACAGACGAACTGGGTTGATCGCTGAACAGGATTTGATTTCCGTCGTTCGTGTCGTTTCGCACGGGCAGTGGGCAGGTCAAGCAGGACTGGAGGGTCAGCTCCTAACGATAAATAGGAATCGCTGCTCTCATCTGAGAAGTCTGCCATTTCGCCATCCTGGAGATAAAAATTACGGTCTGTTTCCTCTTCCGATAATGATTCTGATGAGAGTGACATAAAGACTGTTTGATCTGAATCCATTATTAGACTTATCTATAGGTGTAAGTTTCCCCAAAAGCGCAAGTCTGTCTATTCTTTAAGTTAGTTTCCAAATAAAGTGGTATTCGAGAGATCTGAAAGATAACTTCCAACAGTGCTAAATTCTTAGAGAATTTTCATCAATCCTTAAATCTGAGCGGAACTTATTCAAATAATAGATCGAGTAGGGATTTGTTCAATTGAGGTTATATTTCCGCTGTTGAATATATTTGACAAGGTTTCGTATTCTGCATCTACTATGTCAATTTTTCCCTTCGCCACTTAGGGTAAATGGCCGTTTTCACAGTTGCGAGTCTCAAATATGTACGTTTCAGTTCTGTCACAATTTCAGCCCCAGCAAAAAAGTTCCAAATTGAAAGAGACGAGGAACGAAGATTGATTCACAATTAACCGAAAGGAAAAAAAACGAAGGATTAACGTATTTGGTCAATAAACTCGTGGATTGAAGTAATGACAAGATTCAATACTTGTGTTCAAAAAATATGAACGCGTTCAATAACGGGATAACAAAAGGGTAACGCTCAGATCGTGATGAAAGAAGTCACAGTTCGACGATATAACCTTAGGAAGACGCGTAGGATGAAACTTGGATCAATTCAGAATTCGAGCTGTGTTTTGTTACGACAGTGGATATTGAGCCGTCAAAATCAAGACACCATACTGCTCCTGCAAGCCAAATCCGACCACGAAAAGTCTTTGGAGCTTGAGGGCTTGAATCATTTAAATAGGATCAATCCATTCAAGATGCTTGTCGAGGGGTGTTATTTACTGGGAGTATTGTGATGTTTATGTTTGCGTTGATCGCTTGCTTAGTATCACTTATCTCTAACCAGTACACAATAACTTTTTCCACTATTTAAATTGAATTCATTGACTCAAAGTATTTACCATACATGGTACATTGTTTTGATATTCTTTCTTCAAAATTCATTAAATAGCTTTCAGAAAAATATATTGTGTGTCCTTAATATCAGAATAATTTAGGTGAGGTAATATCGGCACATTTTTTTTATTAGCAAACCTGTACTAAATTTACTTTTTGTTTTAGCACGCCGCGACAGTGCCAGTGAAATTAGCTAAATCTAACAGCTGCGATGGACACTGTGAAGAAAAAAAGAACTGACCCAGAGAAATGCTGCTTCAGTTAAAAATTTCCCTCAATTAAGTTTCCTGAAGTTATGCTATATAATGCTGCAACACTTACAAGGGGGAAATGTAACTGTGTAGCCATTAGATATGAGTGACACTAATCAAGCGATCACTGTAAATCGTTAGGCTCATAAACATCACCGTACCCCCCACCTTAAATAATACTCCTCGATTGGTATCTTGGATAAATTAACCCCATAATTCCCCAAACTTCATGTGGCCAGCGTTTATAGCATTTCATAATTTGCTTAATTTTATTCTTAAATTACTTTTGATACACATTGTGAATTTCATTCAGATATCTATTGCAGATCATTATCATTAGGAAAATCCCGACAAAATGGAACTGACATGCCATAATTGCTATCACTCCTACAGAAAAAAAAGTCGTAATATCGGACCTTTTTTTAATTAGGCATCTACTGCCCTGGAATCAGCACAACCAGCAAAAGATATGTATACAATTAATGTTCATATCTTAACTTATATCCTAAATATATTGGTTTGGTTGGGTATATTGGCTCAAATTGAGTTTATGCTAAGGTGGTAGATTAATGTTCCTCACACTGAACGGTTTAGTATTAAATCTGGATTGTCTAAGAAGGATTTATAAAAGACTGCCGATTTCATGAGAATTCTGTGACGGATTCAAGGGATCTTAATTATCCTGCAACTGAACCTTTCAATACAATTCAAGAGGGAAGTTTTATTTGTTTCCGGCTAAAAAGATCAGCCGTCTCTTTTTTCCTTCCCTTTGCGTTAGGTAACTTCGTCCTCCTCCACCAATACCCAGATTCCATGATTAGGGAAAAACAAAAACGTACATCAGATCTACTGTTCCTATTTCATTCACTCCCCGGATCAGTTAATCAATACGGTAATTATTTCTCACCAGTGTACCTGTGACGCAAAAAATGACTGTATGTAGTATAAGACTGATATTTTTATAAGTCTGCGCTATACCAACTACAAAAATTGAATTAGACCAAAATAATCAAGTTTTCAATGAAATAAACTTTTATATTAGTATACTTATATAGCTACTAAACACCTCTTTTTTTTCTCTTTCCTTTGAGATGTTACATACAAAATACATATTTAAACACCTGTAGCATATTACAGTAGAGATAATTTTGCTTATGTAAGCAAAAACAAAAAAAAGAGAGTACAAGGATTGTCCAATAGTCGGCTGATAAGATATCTTCTGAGGAATGTTTTTATTTGTCTTAAGTATTCTTCCTCTGGTAATGAATTCTATTATGATTCAAGACCATTTGCAGTTGACGAGATTTTTGACAGATATGATGTCATCAAAAAATTTCCCGCTTAAAAATAACAAACATATTTACTTCGACTGCTTAATACTCGTAAACAAGGGCTAGTGTGTTCGATTTTTGTTAGTAGCATGGCATTACCAATGAAGACTTCAAGTAGATAATTGAAATCTTTTGACCTTCGTCCATAAGCACAATGCAATCTCCCAACGCCTCTTTGACATCATCTGAAACCATTAACAAGCTAGCCTAGAAAGTTACGGTGAAATGATAAAAAAAACAACAACCGCCAAGCTAATCGTACAATACCATCACTACTGTTGTCGCTTTGATCCTCATCGGGTGCCCTCTACCCGCTACCTCGACGAATCGTTCTTGCGCCAGACTAAACGAAGCAAAACGAACATTTGAGACCTGTTTCGTGGCCGAAATAGTTACACATTTCCGACCAGTGCTACAGTTTGAGCCCATGGAAAGATGATTTCGCATGCTGATTTTCTAGTCGGACAGACAGCCACGTATGCCCTCCCCATTTGAAAGATTGGCGTAGAACGATCTTCTTCCTTAGATCCTTCCGCCTGCCATTTGGTCTTGTGCCGCTCGACGCTAAGCTTAGTGAATATTGTGCGGGGGTTTACATGTACCCCGCCCGTTCACAAAGCCTTTCTCTTTCCTCGGGTTCATTCACCGCCCTTTTCCTCACCCCCACACCGTTTTCGGAGTCATTGGTAATGTTTTGGGTTATCTGTACGTTACGAGGGCTGTTTTCTCGCAGGGACCTGTCAACACTGAATTATTTACAAGACTTGGAATGCACTGTGTTGAGTGCTACTTCGCAGTAAGGTGACTGAGGCACCGGCACACCAACAGACACATTAGTGAGTGGCTACTCAATTGATAGTAGTTGCTCAGTTGGTGAAGCCGTAGTTTTTTTTAATTAGAAACTGTCAACATAGGTTTCTCCAGTTTTCGAGTCAGTCTTGATGGTTAACTAAGAATGTATTACGCGTACAGGCCGTAACAAATGGATTTAAAGGACTGAAAATTTGAAAATTTACTTTACTATGTCTAGAAAAAAAATGTTTATTTTGTTTTGTTTTTTTGAATACCCCACCCACCCTAACTTGCTTCTTTTTAGTTTAGGCTTCAATTTGCAATCTAAACTATATTGGTCCCTGAGTTTGACTCCGACAGATTTCACGGTAGTTTTTTTGTTTTAATTCGGAGTTCTTTTTTATTGATCACTGCCCAACAAAAAGTGAAAGAATTAATACATTCATTGACCCCCCCCCCGTTTTTCCAATTTTTTAATCACCCCCAACATGGCATGCCACCTAAAGATTTTGGTCACGTGACAGTTTCTATTAACAAACTGGCCAGACCTGTCTTTTTTATTCAGTCTTGCAAACCAACTCGAGATTTTAAAGAGTTTGATGATCAAAGGGTGCTTAAAAACCATTGCCTTGCGCTGGATATGGGCTAATCTTAGACGTCCAGAGGGGCTGGGAACGCAACAGAGGATCGACCTCATCAGCATTGGCTTACAAATGTAACTCGTTAGTAATCACAAACACCTGGATTTTATTTATTTTCAGATATGTGGCTAACTCAGCCTGGAGCAATTACCAAAATAGTACCGCACCTTATGATGATCGATATCACTACACTTGCGAATGGTCTGCGAGATAAGCATGCTAACAATTGCCCTATAACAGGAGCCCGTTTTTTTCAAAATATTTATATTACATGACTCAATACGGTTCAAGGCTAAATGATGTAGGGAGATTGTGTTGCACCAATTTTCCAAGTCAGTAAGCATTGTTTTCCTGCCATGAAAATAAGCATTCGAATTCTTGGCTTTATTCTCGGGCTCCCAACACTGGTACACGATCTGCAACTATTTCAGCCTCGTCACTGGGTACCTTAAACTTGATGTTTTAACCCAGACTAATAGTTAATACCTGCCAGTACCTTGCCGTGGCGTAATGGCTAACGAGGATTAATGCTGGGACCATTTTGATTGTCACTGAACGCCATACATTTGTATTTTTGTGCTGCACTGTTTAGCTTAGAAAATAACCTGTAGTGAGTTGGATTATCATTAGATATCTTACACATGGCCTTATGCCAGCCTATAACTTAAACTTAGGAACAAAGCTATATTGAGTTCTATCGCCACTGAGTGCCTTACACTTGTGGCATTTTGTTGAGCTTAATAAATACCTCATGAAAGTAAGTCGTGCTTATACGTTAACCTTCGCTAAAGTCGTCCCTGCCTGGGCTCTACATATCACAAGTTTCTCTCTCTCTCTCTCTGCTAGACTTCAATATATGAAATCAATTAATATGCGGCAATCATCCGAAGTAGCATCACTCACTTCATCATTTTACTTCTAGCCAAGAGTGAAGAGATGGATTCATGCCTTTCCCCAAGGTTATTAGTGCGATCCCACCGATTCCATTGTATGTAATTTTATGTACCTAACTATTATTGAAGAAATATCTCTATGTGTGTATGTACCGCGATTATTCGACGGCTAATAATTTGACATTCGCCAGATATATCAGTCAAGCACCCAAGGCGGTTCAGTATCGAGTTTGGAGTGGTTTGGATCAGGGATTCTCGAGAAATATATTTTCAAAAATCAAAAATTGAAATTTAAGATCATATTCAGTAAATTATCCCTCTTGACTTCCGCTCTTCAGAATTATCTAAATTTGAATATGAAATTTCTGACTTGGCAACACTGAAGGGAAGTAATCGAAATTATCATACGATGGACGGAAAATTATTTTACACGACAGTTTTGGAAAACTGTTCCACGCACCATGAAGTACGACCCTTTCCAGACATGCACCTTCGGAGCAGATATCGCTTTAATAGCCATAAAATTACTAATTGCCGTCGTTCGAATTTATTGGTTGAGGATTGTAGACAAGCGAGAAATAAACCGTTAATCAATAGAATTGCCTTGTTTTCCATGTTTGTCGGGGGAAAAGACTGTTGCCGAGAATTGGAAGGCTGGTTGTGGTGGGGGGATTCACGAATGAATCAAACCAGAAACGGTCGTCTTACTTCCTAACGACAAATAAATCCTGGCCATGTGCGTTTGCGAAACGGACATTCTCGTCTCATAAAAAACATTTATGTGGTCTAGCAGATAAGCGAAGTAGACGTTAGATAATAACCCTGAGACAAGAGTTGGTAAAGACATCAGTATTTCTCACCTCTTGTTGACGAAGTTATTTGTATTTGTATTCGCTCAAGTCTGAGTCTGTCTGTCTGATTGTCTACGCAATATCTCCAAAAGTTCTCAATGAATTTCAATTGGATTTGGTGTAAGGTTGAACCAGAGGCTACGGAATGATTGGTTTAATTTGGCGGTAGATCAAGGGATTTGTTTTCGATTGAGAGTTTTTTTTTTCAAATTCTGCAGGAAAAAAATGCTAGAAATGAACTGTTAATAAAAAGGGCTGGATCTCAAAATTAAGAGAAGTAACTCAATATTTTTACATTTGTTGATTTCTCTATTGTTTTTTTTTTCTTCAGTATATTATTTTGATTTATTTTTTTGTTTGAGTGCGGTTTTGGCTGAGGTATGCTATCTCTGTGAGCTTTCTAGTTTTATGTGATTTCATGCAAATTTGAAAACACTGTTACTCCGCCAAACATTGATTCTCAAACGTGATGCACTTGGCTCACCAAAAAGGAATTTCCAAAGGGGAGGAATTGAGGAGGTATTTCCGTCAGGAGAGGAAATTATGACGGATAGTAAATTGGTGAAGAAATTACTTTAAAATGGGAGAGGAACAGAAGAAACCTGGAATTGCAAGGGGCGGGGGTGACCATTAAGGACCATTACTCAAACACTAAGTTTTGAAGAGGAATTTTATACCGCTTCCCTGTTAAGGGAAGCTGCTGGGTGGCTGAGATCATTGCATATTTTCCTCCGGTCCTTGCAGAGCTGAAAGCCACAAAATATTGATATTATTTTTCCAAGGCAATTCAGAGATTTGTCATGCGTCCTGATCTGATGAGTGAAGGTTGAAAAACAATGTATTAAATATAAATGAATGTGATACACACCCAAATAAGGCCGGGGAACACAGCGACCGAAACAAGGAATAGGAGGGTGAAAAAAATTTTAAAAAATCAATGGATAATTCATTCAGATATATTAACATGGCAGTCGTACCAGGGCCTACGAGCAAGCATCTAGATTTCAGGCAAGTTTTTTTTTTTCAATAGAAATACTCAAAACACATATATGCCTCATGAAGGATTTGTAAATCTTCCAGATTCTATTGCTTAAGTAGCTAAAGTGATTGTTAGAGAGTGGTTTCCCCAAGGTGCTCGAGAAGCATTCTCTTCTCAATCATCAATAGCAAGATCTTTTGTCAAGATGTCTGACGGTGGCAGAGAGGTCAGGTAAACTGAATTCACGCCGTTCCCAAGCTCGCTGATTTTGCTTTCTGCACCGATAAACGTAACGCCAACCCGTCTATCCTTTCAGTATCTTCATAAGAATATTCGTTTATACCTCTATTTGAATCCTTAAGTCCACTTGGAGCAGTTGGTTATTAATCCATTAACTACGAATGACGGGTATTTCTATAAATAATTTAATAAAATTTCCGATTTTATTACGATGGATGGCAACTCAGTTCTCTTCTTCTGTGGGCAAAGACTTTCGTCTTGCGATTGAAAACTTGCAACGTATGTTTCTTGCAATGGGGAAGGGCTTTTTACTTGCAATGGATGACTATGAGGATTCGTCACCTGTTGAAGTGTATGGGTTAACAGCATACATAAAGGAATGCCCGGGTTCAAAGGAGCATGTGTCGTGAGAAGAACGGATCTCCGAGGTCCAGATAAACTAAATTGTGCGATTGTAACTGCGTTATATATTTGGGAACCCTTTTTATGAAATGATCTCCCGTTATTACACGGCGAATGTATCATTTAGCAACGTAAATAGAATAAACAATTGGAGATATGATGCATACACCGTGTAATAACGGGAGATCATTTCAAATACTTTGAAAATAGTACAACACCATTTATAATTATTAAGGGCATTGATATTCGAATGTTATTGTTTTTCTTACCCTCTATAATCAAAACTGTGCAAATTTGCCCGTTGTCCGATTAAATATAAGTAGATTTCTAATTATCATTGTACAGGTTGTAAAAGCACAGTTTGGAGGGAATAATAGCCCTTTGTCTTTACTTTTCTAGATATAATCAATCATAAAATAATACTTACAACCCAGAAAAAATCTTTCAAAGTTGCACAGTGCAACTACAGATTAGTTGGCAGTTCTGAGTCCCGATAATTCGCCAATCGATAATTCTTGTCTTCGGGAGAGACGAGCATAATTACCTAAAGTCTGGCTCCTGGGGATTCGTCTCTTAGGGAGTACCGTTCCATTATACTAACAGGGAGGGATCATGCCTATGCACAAACATATATCGGTTCCCATGTTTAAAAAAAAAAGGTCTTGTGTTGTATTTGTTCTGTGTTGGAAGTACTTTCTCGTTCCCTCATTGCACCCACTGCGACATACCCGCAAGTTTTTAAACTGATACAGACATATAAGAGATTAAGTTTTTTGAATTATGATTTAGCAACTGATAGGTTGTGGCAAATACTGAAAGAAAAAGCTTTGAAAAATGGATAAGATTGTTAGCAAGTGTTTGGACGTTTGACAGGGACCAGTGAGTTTGGTTTTATCTACAGCATAGATAAGGCGTTATTGATTTGTTCTCCGTGTGAGGGGAAGGTGACAAAAAGGGACAGATATAAGAAGCCGGTGGGAATTGGCGATTAATGGGAGCATTTAACATGAACACCATATTTTATAATCATAACAGGGGCACTATAGCCACTTGAAAGGATCTGTGATCTCGCAGGTTTTATTTAACAGAGGCACTAAATAGTGAAACCCTTCTAAAATTCACCAAATGTCTGTATGTGGCAGCGCAACTTAAGAACCACACTAGTTATCCACATGAAATTTTTTGTGTATATTAGTGGGACACACAGGCACATTTTATCAAGTTAGTTTTTGAAAATTTCTATCTAACTACCAAATACAAGATGTCTGATTCTCTATATCTGTATGCTATATCTGTACGCTATCTCAAAGTAGCTAAAGCGATGCTTTGTATCCAGAGGTTTTGAATTGAGGTACTCCTCACAAAAAAAACCCCAATAATTTTGATCTCTTATTTGGGCCAAAGGCCTTTAATTAGGTCCATCGAGAGGAAGGAAACGAGTTGGAAAAAACTGCATGGATTTTATTTTATTTAATATTCTTTTCCTTCCTTCAAATATCTTTTCTCTCTTCTTTAATCAATAGTTCATATTTGACTTATTTTTCAGTACTTTTCCTCCTCTCTTTCCAGCTCCTTTTAAATGTATGGATATCGTATCTAACAGACTATTCTGTTCCCTTACGGATTATGAGCCTGGAAAAGGCTGTCGAATTGAACGGCTGAAACGTTATGGTTACATTAAAAGCATAACCAAGAATGTTCTACAATCCAAACAACTCTTTTTTATATATATAGTTCTGTCGCCTCCAGTTTGTTTCTTTCATTCTTATTCTTCCTTCCTCTCTTGCCCATGTTCCTTTTATTTTTCCCACCTCTGGTTTATTTTTAACTTATTCACTTTTTTTTTAAACCAGAAAATGAAAAGAGAGGAAGAAAGAAAGTGATGTTATACCCATTAAAATGTCGGCATCAATTTCAAATCCCTGTTTTTGTCTCATACGGAACATATTTCTCGTTTTAGCAGACGACAACACATCACGGCTTTTCCCGCCAACAGCTGCTTTATTTCGCCATATTGTTTTCCCTTTGTTAGCTTTTACACGATTTTGTTTTCGTTTTCCTTTTTGCATGGTTTTCCAATTCCTGTTCGCAGCTTTCTCCGTTTTCCTCCTTGTGAAATTCGAGCATGAAGCTCTCTGAAGTACACGAACCCAAAATGACTTGTAAATTAACAATTTTTACCATTCTCTTTTGTGTATTAATTTTGCTATGATTCCATCAAGCGAGCGCGTATTAGCCAACCATTCTGGAAGAAATATTAACTTTATTCGTATACCCGAATAACTGACCTCTCTGATTTGAAATGCGATTGTGCACGCGTCAGCATATATATATATATATATATATATATATATATATATATATATATATATATATACATATATATATATATATATATATATATATATATATATATATATATATAGTAGAATGAGGATTCGCTACACAAACTAGCTCATGTTTCTGCCCTCTCCGGGCTTCATTAGGCGAATATTTATTTCCAGTTCTAGTCTAAAACAACTTAACTTCAAGAGTAAAAAGTTGAATGTATCAAGCACTCCATGAAATAAATCCATCACATATCAGAAATTTTTTTATATTATCTATATATCATTATATCATGCTATACTGCTAGCCTGATCTGTACCATATGTACTATATATATATATATATATATATATATATATATATATATAGTTAATCAGTTAGTTCGCTGGGCAATGACAAAAAACATTCCTTATTATCAATGCTTCTTTTTCAACGTAATCTCTTCCCTTATCGATGGACCATTAAGAAAAATGTGTACCTGACCTGTGTTGATACAATTTTAAAAACATGAAAAATACTAAACAAAAATGTTTTGATATTAGAAGGACGAAAAAAATATTAATGCAGTGGCACAAAATAAATCATAGTGTCATATACCGACCTGTTACTGAACTTTGTAAAATAGGGTTATTCAATTTTGCTTCTGTAATAACATTTTTTCGTCAATCTTATGTAGACATATTCTTGTTTAATATTTTTTTTCAAGTTTTTACAATCATATTAACACATTTCATCTCTAGTCTCGTTTTGTTTAATATTAATATGTACACACGGAGTCCTCAACTACAACTATTATAGCTTAAAAATTGTTCCCGGTAGGATTCAAACCATCATATCACTCGATTACAAAATGAACACATTAATCAACTGCGCCATATGTCCTAGAAATATTTATTTTTGAATGTAGATTATTTGTACCTGATTTTCGAAATCTTTTCAAATACTAAAACTCTAGTTATACGTTCACAAATTGGATATTCCTTGTTTTGTTTTTTTCTCTTAGACAAAAAAAAATTCGTTGGTTCAAATTAAGCGTAAATGACAAGTTTGGTGGATTTCACTTCTAGGGTTCTGGCGTGCTTTGCACTATTTCAAATGTGAGGTAAAAATTTCCTGAAAATGCATCTGACGTTTTTTCTGAGAAATTTTCGCGTGTCAGTATGATTGAAAAAGTTACTCACAATGAAATTAAAACTTGTCTAATATAAATGTCGAGTTTTTACCCAATACGACGACCTAATGTAGGAATTATTTTTGAAAAACTTGACCAATTTTAATAAGATTTATGTTATATTGTAGAGACTTTTAGTGTGAATTAGTTTTTTGCTGCGTTATATAACCTCACGACCCACTGCTACCATAACTACCAAGCTAAGCTCAGTATGACGCTAGACCACAGTAGTAGGGTAACCGGTAACAATCAAGCTCACTGACCTAGCTAAGATTGACGCCTGTGCTGGTTATTTACTAAGCTTGGCATATTCTGACTCAACGCTACGATTACTAGATTGTGTAACAAAACTATACTGCGTGAAATGATCAAGGTAGGGTTCCTCAACCTGGGCGATATTGCCCACCGTTGGGCGATTTCAATTGTGCAGAAAAGGGTGGCTGTTTAAAAAAAAAATTGGTAAACGGTATAGAATTTCGACTATAAACGTCTTTAATTGACAATAAAAATGAGTCAACAGCAACATTTTCAATTATTAATTTATCAAGCCGCACTGTGATTTGTAAAATCCATCTGTCCTCACATCGATATCTAAAAACAGTGCGTGTGTGGAATCCACGCATTCTGGTTCCACGTATTCACTGAGGTATATGAGAGTCGACGAAAACCACTACCATTTCTACCACCCAAAGAATTGCAGATCAAACGTCATAGACCTGGCTACGTAAAAGAAAGCAAGAAGGAGAAACTTAATGGACCCTTCTAGCGGCCTAGAACAATGCCATAAGAACTAAAAGTCAAGATAATCTGAACGCTGTTTCCCTATGTTTTGCCCGTGTTGAGATAAAGATAAGACAAGCACATACTAAGCGTGTGTAGCAAATTAGTCCAAAGGGAGTACGATAGTAGACATGGTGGGAAGGGATTATCCAATGGAGACTGTGCAAGTACCTACGTTCCAACCATACCAACCGGTAGTACATGCACAGACCAGAATCTGTCCAAACAGAGTGAAATATGCAACATTCTCTGGGACTTCGAGATCCAAACGGATCACCAAAATCCAGGCTAAATGACCGGATATTTTTTTTTTTTGGTGGGGGGATGATCGAAGAGAAACGAACGTTTCAGATAGTGGATTTCGCTGTCCCAGCAGACCATCAGCTGAAGCTGAAGGAGTATGAAAAGTTTTTAAAGAAATATCGGGATTGGCCAGGAAACTGAAGAATTTGTGAAACCTGAGGGCAACGGTAGTACTAATAGTGGTCAGAGTCCTGGGAACGTTCCCCAAGAATTTTTTAAAAAGCTGGAGGAAATGAGAATCCTGGGAATAACCGAGACTATCCAGACAACATCATTCTGGAATATTGAGGAAAATTGCTGTCACTTGATCTCCAGTGAAAACTACCAGTCACTACCGGTGTGGAAACTTAAATTGGTAAAATCTTGATTTACTCCCAAGGCAAACACAACGCTGTTAAAACTAAATCTGTTGTTGTTATTTTTCTTGAGATGTACGGTATAAACAAGTATTACCAAATACTTTAAAGTGTAAAACTAATCTATGAGGTGCATATGACATAATCCAGTGATGTGACTGGGGTTTCACATGGAAAGGGTCATTCACCAGGCTCTGGAGGGTCTTTATCTCTCATCGTTAAGATAGAACAGGAGCAATAGAGTCCAAGACTGTCTTACGCAATTTATCATAGACAGAAAAAAAAATGAAGTGATCCTCATGGGAAGGGCAGAGTGTGAAGTAGAAGATTACAGATTGTATTGAAGATGAATGTGTTCTTCGTGGAATGGAAGTAGGGACAAGAAATATAGTTCCCAAACATTCTACAAATAAGAACCGTTGAATTGATTTTTCCTTGGACCAGGGAGTAGATATTAACTAAGAAGTTAACTTACCCAGATTTATGGCGAAAATAATAGCGTTCGTGACAAAGAACAAACACACCAACAATGGCATGCGAGATTAACTGCTGGTTGAAGTCAACTTTAGATATTTACTAAGCCTTACCTAGTCTGGTACAAGGCCAGAATAATAGTGTTCCAGTGAGAATCGAACTTACTAGCAATGCCCCCCCCACCCCGTGGCTAAACCGGTAATGTAAATATTTTATTGGTCAAGATATAATACTTCCCAACCCAAAATAATGGGTGTAGAAGGAAAATTGTTTTGCTAAGTGGCGAAGGATTGCTTATCGGAAAAAATAAGTATTTCTTTTTCACTTAGGCACAAGCACTAACGTTTACCACCGAAACCATAGAAACGAAGCAGCCCTTCGGGTTGGAATTCACTTGCAATGGCTAACGAGAGTATTCGCTGATCGCTACCACTCGATTCAAGAATGGTGGCTCCTCAGAGAGCACACTGTCCTGTGTCCTCCTCAGCGAGTGTGAGCATGAGAAAGGACTGAGTGCACAATCCGGTGTCAGCTTGGCAAGATATTTTGTTAATTGGTGGAACAGCATACGCTCAGACGGCTGCAGAACAATCTTATCGCTGCATACAGAACCTAGTATTCCTAGACGGTAACCCATCTTGGTAAGGACCAGTCTTGACGTCGCTCAACTTTGGTGATCGTTCGAGAACTGGTGTCTCAAACGTGATTTTGGCCATACGGCTTGAGGGAGTAGCTCGTTAATAATCGGTCTACGGCAGGCATCCTCTAGACAATATTTTTGACAGGCAAATTTCATCATTTGACTGCGAACATGCTCTTGTGGGTAGACAGTCTTTCTAGGTTAAGTGTCCCTGACAGTCTGTCTACCTATGGATTAAGTATCACTAGTCTCTGCTATTTCGGATGTACACTATTAAACTCTCAGGAACCATTAACTTAAGAATTTTACTTTTTGTCATTTTTTTTTCAAATACCATAAAGGTGGACATTTTTTTCCACAAAATGGTACTTATTGAGTAGGAATCTGTGCTTTTATTGAGTCACAGTTGAACAAAATATCTTTCTATCTTCTAACAACCACTTTACAACTCATGATCAAATGCTTCAAATGAAAAATATATAATTTGTCATTTGAGATGCACACTTGATACTATAGAAAACCGTTGAAAAAACTTATTTAGAATGAGAAATAAGTTTTTAGCAGCCATCTTGGACACTATCTTGAAAATTACAGATTTGAAAAAACGACAAGTAAAATTCTACAGGATATATCTAAATTTCGTCTTGTGGAAATTTTATGAGGTATACACCAAAAAGCAGATAATTACCTGAGGGACTAAAAGTTAAACGGCAGAATATGGGATATGTGATTGACGGTTTAGTTTTTCAATCAGGTATCAGTAGGTGAGAATCATTTCCACAATCATTCCCTTCTCAGCTGACAAAACCTGAGTTTTGAGGATTTAAAACAGGGATGACCAAAATGGACAACAGATTAAAAAAAATTGATTAGTTTCCAATATAAAAAATAAAAACTGAACTTCAAAGTTTGAGGACGATTGAAACCAAATTACAACAAATTGTGAAACTAAAGCTATAAACAAGCAAAATTGACATATCTGATTTTACAAAAAACAAAACAATTTTTAGCTTTTTCTCTCAAGAAGAATGTTATTTTTCTGAAGAAGATTTCTTTGCCCAAACTCTTGACCGAAGAAAGTCTGTCTACCTGCTTGAAAAATCAGCATTCTACTGGATCGAACACCCGTGTATGTAGGGGGCAGGTATGGTGGCCTCCTAGGACTGGATGTCATTGAAATACCGAAACATGGGTGTCTCTGTAGAACAATAAGAAGCATTAATACTCAAGCTCCCCCTTGGTCCAAGCTATATTATAATCACTGGGGGCTTATTTTTGTGAGATCTTCAACAAGCTCGTCTCGTAGATTGATTTGCTAGCGTTGCGAGATCACTCACAACAGTGTGATCCCTGATTATGGTCTTGTGCCAGACTAAGCTCGGTGGATCTGCTTCTCACCGGTGATAGAAATCCATGTTCGTGCCAAGATTCCAACTGCTGATTTTCACGGCTGATAGTTCTTCCGCACTTGGGGGCTCGGTGAAACACAATCGTGCCCCGTCGATTTCTTCATCCCACCCCATATTGCCTTGTTCTGATCGTCTTAGATAACTGTTAGAGTTGCAGATGCCGAAAACCTCGCTGTCCGCCATCTTCTAAGGAAGTATTAAGGGGCTGGCTCAGATTACTTTGAGTGAAGGCTAAATCACAGTCGACCCAAGTCAGATATACAAACATTGAATAGTTGGTTCGTATCGCACGAACGATCGCCAAGAACAAAGGGACTTTGCTATAAACACGGCATTCTTAACAGTACTCCACGTATTGCAGATGCGTGTTTTAACAAGCACATCTGGTTCGTTGAATTGTAATGAAATAGAGGACTGAATGACATGGAAGACCCAGAAGGATGGATATCTCTGCCGAAAAGTTAGAAGCAGTCATACCCATCAGATCGCGCCCCGTATGGATTCCGAATTTCGAAAACTGGTAATCGATCATCTTGTCAGGTATGACTATTTCTGTGCAGTCGAAAGATATTCATTCGAAAAATAAGTGTATCATTATCAGTAGCAGCCATGATAGGTCCACTGTTGGACAGAGACTTTTCAAAAACCCCTTCCAAGTCGACCACGAATGTGCTAACCTTTGCCATGTCTTACAGGCTAAACCCATCTCTTCTCTCCATCAGTGTTGAAAACCGTTTTTTTTCTTTCAATCTGGAAACCTTTTCACGCATCCTATATATATTCAGTAATTACGTAGGTGTATTGGTAAGCCAATGGCTTAATGGCGGACTTGAGCATTATTT
Organism: Thysanoteuthis rhombus; assembly: GCA_963457665.1. Taxonomy (NCBI): domain Eukaryota; kingdom Metazoa; phylum Mollusca; class Cephalopoda; order Oegopsida; family Thysanoteuthidae; genus Thysanoteuthis; species Thysanoteuthis major. The sequence goes on along the minus strand of OY735207.1, from coordinate 20,123,346 downwards.
TACAAATCAAATAATTATTTCTGGTATAATCTCCTGGCTTGTCAATGGATTTAATGATTCTCTGTAAATTACGTGGATCGAATATTTTACAATGAAAATTTCTGGTCGAAATTCAGCTGGTAACTCCCTAGGGCATCGAACTTCATTGTGCCCGAATGTCCGATTGGGTGATAGTAATGACCCAGCACAGCTTTGAAAAATGTGGAATCGGCAATGCCGTAGATCAAACATGGAGATGATATATTGTGGCAAGAACCTGTTGACCGAGCGATGGATGCTGGCATTTGAGACAAAGCATTTATCAGTCTGAAGGACGGAGGGGAATTTTTTGTCAGTATCAGGAATTTCGTACGCCATAAAATGTAAGACTTTATCACCCGGTTTTGTGACTCAATTGCCCCGAAAAACCACGGCCAGAGTATCCACAAAATATATAGATATAGATATATAGGAAAGACAGTTCGGCCTGTACACGAGATCAACAGGAGTTAATGAATGGCTTGTCTCCGTGAACGAACATTTTGGAAGGGTTTGTAGGACCCTGATTACCGAGGCCTGTACGTAGAATAGCCTT
>OY735207.1:20112772-20117772 GCA_963457665.1 Thysanoteuthis rhombus | reverse complement strand
GATAGCGATGTTTACTTTAGACCGTCACCTTAAGGATAAAAAATAAAAAAAAGAACACATTGAAAGGAGAAGAAGCGTCCTATCACTGCTATGTGTATCATGCAGTTCATGTCTTTGATTGTTGCAGTGGTGGCGAGATTTTGGGGAAAGGTCGTCAACATCTGTAATAATAATATTAACGGCATCGCAGTTTACTTAAAGGTGTCAATCTGGTGGCTCAGACGAATGCGAACAGTTGAATCGGTTGACTGACAAAGAAATGTGGTGTCAGGCCGGAAGGCTGACTGACTTTTGACAAAATGATTCAAATAGTTCTTTTTTCTTCTCTTTGATAAACTGAAGTCCAACTCGGAGGCTTGAGTTGAATGTGTTTTCCTATCGTTACGAGAACAGAAGCAATCCTAACCCGATTTCAGTGGAGTGAACTCTTCGCTGCTTGTCTGTCCTATAAAACCAAATAGACACCGTGATTAGAAATCACGACCAACTCTTCTATAGGTAACCCTCTAACCGACTGAGCCAAATCGACATATTTAGCATATATACGAACATTCATGTTACCAATATGCAAAGCCTGAGTCATTTTAATGGATAGATACATTTATACTAATATTATTCATTAATAATTTGCTATTTATCATATGTACAATATTAAGTTTCAGTAATTATCTTCGATGAGAATATAAATTGGAGTAGTATAGAGCGTATTTAAATTTTACGGCATTGCTCTATTCTCTGAGTAAAACTTGCCTTAATTCTTGACCACTTACGATCCCCTTTTTCTTGATTTTCAACATTTGCTATAATTGCTCATGTATTTTTGGCAAACTGCGGTCCATGTTGGAAGGTGGAGTTGACTTTCCAACGTAATAAGACACAAGATCATCTTTTAAAACAGCTTGAGTTGATTTGAATTGTAACAAAACTCAATCTAGGGTACTGAACCATTAAAAAATAAACTTCCGTATAGAATAGCTTTGAGCACTTTAGTGCCTATCCATATATTGATTTACGGGTATACGCTAGTTGATATATAATAGCCCTATTCAGACTGTAACGCTTGCAATAATTTCTGAGATCCAACAACCATTTCCTACTGATCATCAATGCATTTCTTGAGTAATTTCGTTCACTAAGAAAAAAAAATGTAATATCTTTCCATAGTAAAATCGTTGACAATGCATTCTGCAGTGAAATAATTTGCCATAAAGTTTACATCTTACTTCTCATATTCAATGCATTTCTGCTGTAAAATCAGTTATATTGCATTTACATAGTAAAATATTCAAAAATCCATTTACATTACACGTATGATAGCTCTATTCTCAGTAACGCTTGCCTTCATCCCTGACCACTTTTTCTTAAATTTCACAAAATGTTTCAGTAAGAAATTTGCAAAGTAATTCTATATCAAAATCACTAGCAGTGTGCGTTTACGTTATACATACATACTGTAACACTTATATTAGTTACTGGCTAATCTCTTCCTGATTTTCAATGCAAAGTATAAAGTACTAAAGAATAGTAATTTATAGTAATAAAAATTGCGTGGCTGAAGCAATTTTTCTCGATTAAAATTGCGTTTTACTCTTAAAAAAACGGTTCCATGCCTTAGATCGTTATCTAGGGCAGGTTTTAAACTTCATTTCCGAAGAGTTCTGTGAATCTGGGAGCAAAATATAGATTTGGAGGATCCAGCCAAAAATTAATGTTCATAGTTTTAAATCACCGACTTATGTGCTCTGAATGGATATGACCCTCGTTTCTTCATGAGATTTTAATTTCTGAGAAATATCGGATTTTAAATTTATGCTTAAACACAGTTATTTAAGAAGATAAAAGAAAAAATTAAATGCATTTTAAGCCTAGACAAAATTCTGAACTCTACACCTACACTTTTGTGATAGATTTAAAACAGTAAATAAATCAAAATTTATATAAAAACCGATATCTATTCCGACAAAAAAAAAAAACTGAAACAGTAGAATAAAATTCTTTAATGACAAACCATGTACATAATATGTACATGGTGCATTTAGAAAAAATATTCATATCAGTACTGCCTTCCCGGAGAATCGGCTACTGTGGACAAAACAAAGAAACGAACTACAAATACTATTGCTATCTGTAACAGCCGATCTTAATTTAGAATTTATACTTGATTTTTAAAAAAAGTATAACGTAGTACTGATCGTAGCAAAGTGATTTAGATGACCAACTCCATCTTGGAGGGTTTTGCAAGCTTAGTCTCGTACAGTTCAAGGCTACCTGAAGCGGATCACCAAGCGAGGATCGAACTCATTAGCAATCGGCCCACAAGATGAGTTACTCTATCACAGGAACCCTAAGCATGTACCTGTCCATCTCTACACACAAGTGTATGCTTATCAGTGTTTATGAGTTCCTGGTGACTTACCCAAGTTTTTAGACATTTGTTCAAAGTCTCCTAAACAACCGGCTATAATATGTCCAAATTTCTCTGATGACACTATCATGGATTTTTGACTAGTATTTCTTTCATCTTATGTCTGTTATTTTACTCATAATACGGGTTGATTACCCCTTATCCGAAATGCTTGGGACCAGAGAGGTTTTATTTTTCAGAGTTTAGGCTATTTGCATATTTATAATGAGATAAACATGAACGTTTTATGTTTTTCTTATCACGGTTAATCAAAGGGATATCTGAATAATCTTCAGATATTTCCAACAATGTCTTAGTTCATATGAGAGAATAAGCAAAAAGTGATTTATGCATTTAGGTCTGGCGTTGACATTAATTTGTTTTGATTGGAACTCATTTCGTATTTCACCGTTGGTGATTTAAATATAGTTTCACGTTTCTAAAGAGTTAAACAAAGACAAGCAAGCTTCTGCTTCAGTTAGAATGATTTAAATGCTTTGAAAATCGACCTAAACTCGCGTCTGTGAAACATTCTACAGTCAGGTAAGGTGTGGTATTTTCCACTTGTGACGTCATGTTGGCTTTCAAAAGGTTTCGGAATTTGGAATATTTTGTTTATTTTTTCTGGAATTGTGGATAAGGGATACTTATTACTTGGAGTAATCGACCAAACAGTTTCAAGTTGAAGTCGTGTTACTATTATCAATTTTTGACAAGCAGTTCTTTCATCATCTTTCTGTTGCCTTAAAGCTGGTAGTAATTTATGTAATAGACTTAAATAGTCTGAATTTCTTAGATGAAACACAGTCATTATTTTTTCTGTCACTTTTTCTTTAATCTTATTTCTGTTGTTTTTTTACGCATTATAGTAGTAATAGTGTTGAGTAGTCTGATTTTCGCTGACGAGGCATTGCTTTTATGATTGATTTTGACTAATATATCTTTCAACGATATACATTGTTTTATAACGCAACCCTCAGACGGTGAACCAACAATAGTCAAGTGTATAATAGTATAGCTACATGGATGAAATCGAATGACTTCTACTAGTTGGTATTCGTAGCCTAATTGGTGAAGTGCTGACACGGAAAGACACAGACTCAAGTGTAAGGGATTCCAATTCAAATCTTCGCGGAGGCTTGATTTTTTTTTCTCCCAATCCACACTGTTCAACTACTGACCGTAGAATAACGACCTTTGAGTTGCGATAAAAAGCCTATAGATGAAAAAATGCGGGTGAAAAATAAATATTAGCAGATAACTGACTCTCAAGTCAAGTAGAAGCCTTTATTAATGAGGCACCCAGTGAGGTCTGAACTCTCTTTGCTGAACCTCGCTAACCGGCAGATGTTCTTTCATAATGTACTTTTATGTGCATCAACACATACATGCATATGTGTATGTGTTTGCAACAAATACATACATATGTGTGCGTATATATATATATATATATATATATATATATATATATATATATATATATATATATATGAGGCTGTTGCAGGAATCGAACCAGTCGCCGATAGGGTAGCTGCTTCAAAGTAGCGATGCTCTTACCATAGAGCTAAACAGCCTCCGGTAATGCAAAGGCTGAAATACGCGTTTTCACACCAAAATTCTCATTTCGTTTATTCTCAGTCAATTCACTTCTTTCGATCCGTCAGTTATGTATTAAGAAATGTATATGTGTGATCCGACTACACATTTCAATATGTGTATGTACAATTATATGTGTGTATGTGTGTGTGTGTGTGTGTGTACGTTGGTGGAGTACGTACCAGTACATGAGACTCGGTGCCCGTGTATCTTCACAGATATGCATGCGAATTAGGCATGTTTTCATTTCCTGGCCCCCCTTTTTTTTTAGTCCCCTCCACCTTTCTTTTTGTCTGATCAAGATATAGGACTGGCTATATTGTAAGTACATTAATTCACTTACGACAACATAGGCAACGTACAGATGCGAGTCGGCCACTCTTTTTGTAGGTGTGCATATTGTATGTTTTCCAAATATTGTTTCAGCGCCCCTGCCCCCGATTTTTATTCATTTGCCATCCGCGTTAGACGGAATAAAAGGCGCGAATACTCAAGCCGACACAACTCGGCCGCAAAGCGACAAGCGGTAAAACCATAAAATGCCGGCGGAATATTTGGATTTTAGTGTGTGCCTGCGTATGTGTGCTTGCACATGTATGTGTGTGTGTGTGTGTGTGTGTGTGTGTGTGCATGTGTCTAAGAGAGTGATTGCCTGAAAATGCATGCATATGCATTTCTAAGTATAAACACTTACATTTACTTATATATATATATATATATATATATATATATATATATATATATATATATAGTGCACGCGTGTTTGTATTGGTATATACTTAACTGAACTCATATAACCCGCTCAGATTGAGCTTACATACGTAAAATGCATTGGCAGTCCTTTCCCAACGTTGAAACCAGACATTATATATATGTAGTGAGAGAGAGAATGTGAAAATGTGGCGTATACAGGGTGCTACCAAAAACTTGGGAGAATCTGAATAATTATTCTACTACTGTCTAGTTAGCGTATTGCGTGTTTCGCCGGGCATTTCAAAGA
>OY735207.1:20057772-20110272 GCA_963457665.1 Thysanoteuthis rhombus | reverse complement strand
TGTGGCACCAGATCACTAGTATAGGACACTGAGTGAAGTTCGAACTCTCTGCTAATTATTTTTGTCCAGTTTTCTTGCCATTACACCACAATGCTGCATACTATATATAACGCTGTGCAACACTTCTTATGTTTCTTTTTCCTGGTAAATAAGTGTTATTTTCTGATTGATTATACCTTGAAAAAATAGATATAGAAAATATCAATTACGAACTTCAAACATTTATTTTGTGAACAGGACAGTGATAATTTTAAATATACCTATTTTCAATTGGACAATTCGCACATTCTTAATAATGTACAGTGAGAAAAAACAATGATGAATGAATATCACTGCCTTGTTCACGAAAGCAAAGCTTGGGAGGAATACTAGCCATTATCTATAGCTATCCGACGTAATCAATCAGAAATATCACACACTACCCAAGAACTAACATAACGTTGCATGGTGTAATGTGTGTGTGTGTGTGTGTGTGTGATGAGAATGAGGAATACAGAAAAAGCTAAAGAAGGGTAGAGATTAGGAAAGAGGACCCAAAGAATAAGGTGGGGAATAATCGAGGTATTCGTAGACAAAGCAGAGGGAAATGTTAAGAGGCAGAACGCACGAAAAAAGGATAAGAATCTTGGCCTCAAACTACAAACAAACAAAGAGCAGTGATCTTAAGCTTCATATATGAGGCGTAGCGATGAAATCAAGATCTTTGATAAAGCATACCGTCACGTGATCTCAACAGACTCTTCAGCTACACATTTTGATAGAATTCTCGCGCTTACCCTGCGGTCTTCCGTTCACAAAAAACATTGGTCTTCTATACATTTACTATAAATCTATTAGAAACTGCCAACCAAAACTGTCAACATGGGTTTTTTTTCAGTTTTCAAGAGGGTCTGGCTGGCTTGCTATCTATGTAAGTGTCGAGCGCACAGGCTACACCCATGGATGTAGAGGGCTGAAATCTTAAACATTTCCTCATTATGTCTGGAGGAAACTTCGTTTTTGTTTTTCACTTGTAAATATCCACAATAAGTTTTTTTTTTCAATGAGGGTCATATGTAGTTTTTTTTAATCGGACTTTTTGGTGATCACCACACAACAGAAGACGAGAAAAGTAACTTATTCATCGATCACCCTTTTTTCCAATTTTTTTTTTTTGATTGATTACCTCTAATACAGCATGCTGCTGCAACACGTTGGTAACGTGACAGTTTCTAATGAGTGACCAACCTTACCTATTATTATTATTATTATTATTATTATTATTATTATTATTTCACATCAGTTTCAACGGGTGGCTTTCTATGAATACCAAGAGTCAGCAAGTCTTTTCAACACTATAGGAATCTCTTCAGTATTCTAGCTGATTTCGGCTGTGCTGTTGTCAGTAGGGTCTCAGTGCTTTTCCGAATTCCTTATTCTTCCAAGTTCTCCTGGACTGTTCCCATGTCTCCCACTACTATTGGCACTACGGTCGCCTTTATGTTCCACAATTAGCTCCTTGCCACCTTTCCGCTTTAACGAAAAATGGTGAAACGCGGAAATTGCGTTCAACGTTTGTTTTGCCACGCGCTATAACAGAAGAAGCACCAGCCTTCTCTCTCTCTCTCTCTCTCTCTCTCTCTCTCTCTCTCTCTCTCTCTCTCTCTCTCTCTCTCTTTATGCTTCATCCCAGTCTCTGTACCTTCCATCAACCTGACTTCCAGTTTTGGGGTCTCAGAATGATCCTTAAGATTTCTTGTCTCAAATGGTACCGATTTCTTCTTCGCTTTGCGCCAACTTTTTCCAATTGAAATTCTCAATTTACAGATAACATGGAAACCTTTATTCATTTTTTGTCTTCTTGGATACCTTAATGCTGTCTAGTTTTTCTTGTTCGACTCCAGTTTTTTTTCCACATTATCGTTACATGTCTTATTTCTCCCTCTTCCTTCTCGATTTCCTATCTTCTACTCTCTTGTCCGATATCGTTTCTTCTTCATCTTTATACCTTCCAATAATAACAATAATAATAATAATAATAATAATAATAATATAATAATAATAATAATAATAATGATAGCATTACTAACAACAACTCACCATTGCAGTCCATGATTGAACATCCGTAGCGTCAAAAATTGAAGTCATGTAAAAAAATTTCTGTCGAGGAATAAATATAGTCAGAAAAAATATTACTTATTGGCATCGCAGGCATTTTCTGCTGAAAAAATAGAGGTGGGGGAAAAACATTTAGAAATCTCTAACTTCTGGAGAATCTAAATCTCATTGATAACTCTGTCAGAATAAGCCCCCCCCCCCAGAAATTTTTTTTTTCAGAAGGGGACTCGTAGAGTACTGATGCCAATTTCAAATCTGTAGACAAAATGGTATGGCCAGGATTGCTGGAACAAGCACTTAAACAAGCACAAAAACACACGCACATATAAAAAAGAATAGAACCTTTCACAATCTTTGATGATTATGGTTGTTGTTCAATAATAATAATAATAATAATAATAATAATAATAATAATAATGATAATAATGATAATAATGATAATAATAATAATAATAATGATAATAATAATAATAATAATGATAATAATAATAATAATAATAATGATGATGATGATGATGATAAACAAACATGAAGGCTAATGATTCAAGCATTGTACTAGAGAGTCTGAGAAAGAAATAGTGAAGCGTATTATTTTATTCAAGCCAGGGGACCGGATGTAGACGTTGTGAAAAATAATATAAAAAACGTCATATAGTGGCTGTGTCAAATCTAGCAGAAAACAGAATCGACTTTAAATAAGATGAAAAGCTGGACGATTGTCTTTATCAAAGAATTGAAAAATGACAAGGGCGACTGTACGCAGTTATATTTGATCCCCTGGAACTGTCAGTAATCCCCCCCCCCACGTAAATATCTAATAACACTGCGATTTTTTTTTTTCCTTTTTTTTTTTCCATTCCTTGGTAATAAGTCTTATTTTCAAATTTGTTGTGAATGAAAAGTATAGAAAACATCAGTTACCCGCTTCAAACTTTGTTTTCGTGGTCAGGACAATGATAATGTAAAATCTACTTTTTTCAATTGGACAACACACAGAATTTGCACATTTTCGAACACATAAAATAAGTAAAACAATTATAAATGGATATCACTATTCAGACCACTAAAGCAAAGTTTGAAGAGAATAATAACTATTTTTCTTAAACGTTTGACACATCAGCAATCGAAAAATAACACTCACTACCCGGGAACAGAAATCACGTTGCACGGTGTTACTGGAAACCCGAGATAAAATTGGTACTATTTCACATAACAACATTACTGAAATCAGCAAAATACTGGTGGAGTTGTTAAGTGACTTGCTATCATTTGATCCCACATCCAGATCCATCAGATAACGGTGTGAATATCCATTTAATGATGAAAAATCACAAAAGAAAACTAAAAAGCACTCAGAGAGCGCACACCTCTACCAACGCTTTGCACTAAACGAAAACTGAATAAAATTTGAAAAAAAAAACAAAAAAAAAAACAAGGAGATGAGTTTAAATGTACAAACATTGAATAAGTTCCCCTAAAATTTGAATCTAGCCTTTTTCTATTTGCTCTCCATTCTCAGCCTATTTCCCTGCAGAATGATAAAAAATGTATCTCAATCAAGGAATAAATTTGCCCCGAATTTCAATCAGTTCTTCCATCGGGTATGGCCAATCAATCCACAAAATTCCATTGAAATTTATTGAGAACAGTAGAAGAAATCGCGTGGACAAACAAACGGGCAGACAGGTGGATATGCACGAATGTAAATGTTACGCCTAAACTACTAAAACCTTTAAAAACTAAACCTTTCCAACTCCTGCAGCATAAATATGACAAAGGTGGAAGGAATGAAGAAGATGAAAAGACTCAAACAAATGAAAAAAAGGAAGTGAATAGAAATAATGGAGAGTAACAATTGAGAGCAATAACAGAGAGCAACAATTGAGGGCAACAATGGAGAGCAAAATTGAGAGTAACGATGGAGAGCAAAATCAAGAGCAACAATGGAGAGCAAAATTGAGAGCAACAATGGGGAGCAAAATAGTGAGCAACAATGGGGAGCAAAATTGTGAGCAACAATTGAGAGCAAAATTAAGAGCAACAATGGAGAGCAAAATTAAGAGCAACAATGGAGAGCAAAATTAAGAGCAACAATGGAGAGCAGTGATGGAGAATGTCAAAACGAGAAAAGGCATGGTGCTGAGAGAGAATAAAAACGATTGAAGACGGTTAAGCAGAGAAAATAATGAAAGGGACTAGAAAAAATAACTATGAAAAGATTTAGATAAATGTCTTCCATATCGCAGATAATCACCCTTTTGCTGAGACAGAACTAATTTCTCTGTTTCTCGTTGGATGAAGGAAAAAGAAACGGAGAAAAGATAGAGACAGACGGCTCGAAACCAGAGGGAAAAAGAAGAGTAAGAATAAACTGTCGAAGTAAATGAGAATAATAAAAAAAAAAAATGGAAAAAATGAGAGGAAGTAGTGCGTGGTAGGGTGATGGAAGTGAGTTTCGAAGGAAATGCTAAAAGGCCTTTTTTGAAGTCTCGTATCTTCCTCACTCTGGAAGAGAGAAAATTCACCCCAAACAGCAAGGAGTGCACGAGAAGGGGTGGAATTTTTTTTTATATCGTTTGGAGCCCTCATTATTGCATGACCTCTGACCTGTTCAGTCCGGCGAAGCGAGGCGTACAGGTTGGGGTTTTAAAGGAGTTGGATGGGAGCATCGTACAGTCGGGATAAAAAGCGATGATAGCTAGTGTTTGCACTGAAACACCGATGTCAGGAACCTAATTTGACAGGGGAAAAATGTCGGCCGTAAGTCTACGGAAGGCTGCAAAAGCCATAATGGTGTTAGTTTGCGTTAACCTCCTACCCACGGATATGGACAACAGTGATCACTAAATCAGTACCTACCTCTGTGGAATAGCTATAACCTACTCCGTTAAAAAAAGAGCCTTGCAGAAATCATCAAACAGACAAGAGGATGATATTTTAAGCCCTGACCTTTCAACTGCAGCTATGTAGTGAGTACAGACATTTAGATGCACTTAACACCAAAAAGGTTTATCACAGATTCATAATCCATAGTTTTGATTATGTTGATATCATCCAACAAATGCTGATGTCAATGAAAATGAAGCACTCAATGAATCACTTGATATTTCTGACCCCAAAATGAATACCAATGAGAGTATTGTGCGTAATTCATCAGTCAGTGTATCTGGGCCTTAATATGACGATAACATAGACATTAAGGGTAATTTCATATATATATATATATATATATATATATATATATATATATATATATATATATATATATATATATATATATAATGTGATAAGGTGATTAAATCTGCATAATTTGGACGGGTTGTAGAATTTTCCTGCTAAATATCTACTCTCACAAACCGATCTTTGTGAGATTCTAATTGTTTGATATTAAGTCATACGTTTGATCACTCAGATTATTTTTTGCAAAGATTCTACACACACACACACACTAATATATATATGATTATCGATTGCGTTATACCATATTGGAACTCTTATTGGAAATGATATCCCGTTATTACACCTTGAACATATCATTTGGCCTAAACAATCTATATAGAATGAGCAATATAAGAAAATTGGGCTACAGCACGAGTCGAACATGCAATTGATAGGGCAGCAGATTCAACGTAGCGTTGCACTACCTTTTGAGCTTAACAGTTGTCCGTATGGCAAAGGTCCAAATAACTGTTTCAGCTTAAAATTTCCAGCTTGCTCACCCACAGTCTATATATGCTATATTTATTTCTTTCTATGTCACAATTATGTTATTAAGAAATGGATGTATGATCGGACAGAATATGGAAGCAGCCACTCTATTGGTTGTAAGTTCAATTCTTGCAGCAGCCCCATCTTCTTTGATTGCTTATTCTATTTACGTTGTTTAGGCCTAATGATACATGTGTAATAACGGGAGATTGTTCCAGATGATACTCTCAATACAATACAATGCAATTATGATCATTCTGTCGAATCACATATCCATTCCTTAATAACATATATACTTACTAGGGTAGCCCGGGCAAAAAAAAACCCTTTCAATCTGACAACACTGAGATGCTGATTATGTTTTAAAAAAATCTCATGGCAACTCTGGGAAGGCATGCATACGCCCTCTCGAAACTTTAAAGATTAGTTTTTCTGAAAACTGAAAATTAATTTGGTCACTTTTGGCGTTAGTTGTTCGCATACCAAAACAAATTATTGGATTTAAATTCTGTCCATGTTTCATGTTACGTTTGGGTTCGGGTTAGGGTAACTGGTTGAGTTCGTGTTTTTGCTGTGAGAAAAAATGTTTTATTGTCTCTTTAGGGTTAGATTTCCTGAAAAAATCTGCCAAACTTGCATAAGCGCTGAATACATACAATACCTCAAAATACAAACACACACACGTTAGTACTTTATAATACACACACACACACACACACACACACACACACACATATATATATATATAGAGAGAGAGAGAGAGAGAGAGGGAGAGAGAGGGGGAGTACAAAGCTTTGCAGCTGCAAACGCTAAACATTTTTTTGTGTTTTCTCAGTCACTTATTTCCTAATATCAAACAATGCAATTTATGTAATTTTCTTCGTTTTTTTTTCTCCTGTTTTACATATACTTCCTTATTATGGTACAATGTGTACATTTTCTCTTGATAGGATCACCAGTTGTTTACCATGGAATCGTCTCAGGGATTTTAAAAGCAGAATAGATGTATTAATGCAGCATCCCAATACTATTGATCATGCACAACCCCCCTTTCAGCTATGATTTTAACATATAGCTTGCGTCATAGATGTAGTTTCTTCTTCTGTATATATACATATATATATACATGATGAAATAAAGGATTGGCAACAAAAACACTTTTATGTTTCCTGTCCTGTTTGGGCTTCTTCAGGCGAATGATGTGATTCATTTTGAATCCCTATTTAGGACCCTACTGAGGGGGTCTCCTTCCCGAGTGAACGATCTTCCAATTATTCTACTTATTAATCTTTTTTTCTCTTTTCCTTCTTTAGTTGTTGGTTTCTGGTTGTTTTGCATTAATTGGGGGGGGGCGGGATAAATTAATGCTTGGTAGTTATTAATTAAATTAGTAGGGGATACTGTTGGCAATCGAATCTTGCATTATGTTGTATTACTGATTTGTACTTTCCATGTGTATATATATATATATATATATATATATATATATATATATATATATATATATATATATATATATACAATTTTATGTTATACTTTTCTTGAATTTATGCTTTACATGCTATTATGTTAATTTATATATTCATGTATTTTTAGTCGCTGTGTGTAACATTTTATAGACAGTTTTTATCAGTTGTGGTTCGTGTTGATTTATTCTAATTCCAATTAATAGGTAGTTGGTGAAATTTCCGCTTGGATAGTGTTGTGGTCATGCACAAACCATACACGCTGATAGTCCTAGGTTCGATTCCTGGTATGAGTTAAGAGTGAGGGGAAACTTTTCATTAGGGAAAATTTCCCTGTGCACTCAATAGCTGATTGAGTACCCTCAAAGCTGTGAGAATAGAGTGGAAGGTATCGGCTGTTTTAGCCATGGTCGCATTCCCGTCAAGACGAAAGGGCATGCCTTTGGGAGCTTGGTAACCATGTGTCCTGCACCGAAACAGCTGACATTAAATGTGTAAAATATTTTTTACACCAAGCTTAGTATGGCACTAGATCAAAATGTAAGAGAGGAGAGGGATAGGAAGATTGTGTTGCGCCAAATGGATACGTTGGAGGTATCCCTTCGGTTGACTTGTATCCTGGTCATAAAAACTTGCAGGTTTAAAGTCTTGGTCTCAACCAAACTTGAAACTTGCAAGTATCACTAAGCTGAAGCATGCAACAGAAAACGTGACTTCGTTACTGGCTGTCATTCTCCATTGGGTATCGTCTCGTAAGAGACGTGATGTTCCAACTAATTTTTAAAAAAATATCTTTGGATTTTTCATTAATTTCTTATTGATATATGGCGCTCGTTGTAATAAGGCTATGAATAAAGTTTCATTACTCTTAATCTGTTATCTTCATCTATAAACTGGATAGAAATTTTCAGTTCCATACCATTGTTATATTATCCACAATAACTAATTAAGAAGGTAATTTCCTTCAAGTTGTGTTTGTTTTACTTTAAACCAATATTGATTTTACTAGGATATGTTTTATTATTATTAATTTTGACTAGTTTTACCTCCATCTTAATTTTCAGTTGCTTTTCATCACAACTTTGAATCGGACTATAATCTTACGGCAACGATTAAAAAAACTAATCAAAATTAATAATAATGAATAAGTAAGAAATTAATGATGCAATAATTCATCCTTTAATATAATTTGAAAAAATCAACAATGTTTTTATACTAGTTTTACAATATCTACGTATACATAATTCAGTGAGACCTTTACGTAAATTTATCTGAAAAACTACTTTATTCCACTTTGCTTCTGATGTTCTTAAGAAGTCTTTTATGATTGCTCCAAGCCAACACCTATTAATTAGTTTTGAGCAACAAATATAGACCATTTTCCCAGTTTGATATCTTGATTAAAACTTATGTTCTTATGGTTTGAAAAAAAAAGTCAACAGGAATGTTTTGAATCCTCATAAAGGGAAGCTACTCATTACGTATGAATTCTATCAGCTGTTTTCTGCAGCTTTCGTATTCTGAATACTAAATTTCTTGGAGTGCTCTGATTGGGTTTATTCAAATATTGTGTTTAAATTGAACTTATCATCGTCAATGGTCTAATGCAGATTGTTTTTGTGACTTTTGAAAAATGAAAATACGTGTAGAGTATATTGCTCTATCTTTCTTGTAATTACAATATTGCTCAGTTTTAGCATAAAACTTACCAATATATTGAGCACCTTTTTTATTTGATAAATATCAAATGATAAAAATTCAACTGCACTACTACTGTTTTGGGAATGTAATTTTAAAAAAGTAGTATATATATATATATATATGTATATATATATATATATATATATATATATATATATATATATATTGGGGAGTTAATACGCTCAATCCATGTTTTGGCTCGTGACACCCCGAAGAAATATATCACCGAACATGCTTTATTTCTGGGGAAACGTCTGGATTCCAGCTGCTCACCGACAGCAAAGATTTATATAAATGTACCTGCAGGGAATACCAGTCTTGACAGGGAAAAACGAACCACAAATTTTGCAACATTATCCAGAAGATAATGCTCAACTGTACATGTAGGAGTGTACGTGGACCGGCGCAGGGTGTGCAAGACGTTATTTGATCTCCAGGTAATGCCTGGAATCCCGGTTAGTTAATATATTTATATTTTTTTAAAAACTAGAGAGAAACTTAACTCTGTGTTTCGCGAGAGACACTCGTCAGAGGAAGTTTGTCCCCTTTTAAACTTCCACAAAGCATTAGCTGGAATATATATATATATATATATATATATATATATATATATATATATATATATATATATATATATATATATGTATATATATTCCAACTAGTGCTTCGTATATATATATATGTATATGTAAGGCAGAGTATATATATATATATATATATATATATATATATATATATATATATATATATATATATATATATATGTATATGTATAGGCAGAGTTATGGTGTAGAGGTTTACTTGCTTTTTTTTTTCTATATTTGGACTCTTTGACCCAAGTCAAGCCCGGCCTCCTTTACCGTTACACCACATTACTCAGAAGAATTATTTCTTCCCAAATTCCTCTATTCTTTTCCAGTTAACTTCCTCCCGTTCTCATCCGCCATTATCATCTCGTAATTTCCTCTTTCTTCTCAGTTTTCGTGCTTGATTTTGTTTACTTTTCCTTCTCTCGACTGCCTTCTCTTTCTGGACTTTCTTATTGTTTCTTAAGCGTCTTACCTCCATCTTTCCCTTTCCTTCCTTTTCTTCCACTCCATTCTTTTAGTGTTTCTTGCTCGTCTTTGGTCTAGTCCACATCGCCTGCTTTCCTTCTACCATCTCCGTCTTGTACGTCCTATTTCTCTTTCAACTTCTTTTATTCTTTTCATAACATTCCTTCTTCTTCTTCTTCTTCTTCTTCTTCTTCTTCTTCTTCTTCTTCTAATTACTTATGTTTCCTCTTCTACCGTAGCCATCTCCCCTCATTAGATACGAGAATTCCGAAATAAAACCTTTGACCAATGAAGAGTGTCAGGCAAGTCCCATAAACAAAGTGTACAAAGCAACAACAACAACAAATATATATATATATATATATATATATATATATATATATATATATATATATATTAAAGATATACGACCCAGAAGCTCATTGACTCGAGTTTCGGCTTTATCAAAAACTCAACAGCCCTCTGACCCATTAGATCGCCCTTTGAAAGAAAATTAATGCTATCTGATTTGACCAGAATGAACCCATTTTTTACGCACTTGCAAATTAATGAATGGATTAGAGAGGCTGTGCTATAATTAGCATTTAACAGTTATATTCCTCGACACATCCGTCATTATAATATACAAAGCATTGAATGTAAACGTCGACCCTGCACTATTATTAATAATTTGCAATTCATACGGATTTTTTCTGTTCTTCAAGTTAGTGCATTTTACTGATATCATAATTCAATACCTCTGACTACAATGCTCGTTTAAGCTACTCAGAGGTCTGAAAAAGATGAACAAAATCAGATTTTAAGATTATTTAGATTAACAGTTACTATGGCATAACTACGAGATTTTATTTCTGCAGAAGGCATGAGTGGTCTTATATCCTTACTGTCTTCCTTACCTTTTACAATACCCCCCATAAATACATTTAGTATAAAATAACTCAGATCCTCATTCAAGAAATCGATGGTCCGAAATTAATCTTGAAATCTTATCAGATGAAATATTCTCAACTACCATTGCTTTTTGACTTGAGTTTCTTTCATCTTAAATCCAGTTGCTCAAGAACTGCGCTCACCGAAATGCTTCCTTAGGCAACAGGGAGGAGATTTTGAGTCTCGTCGAGACACAATTCTTCATTTCTGACGTGTGTTGTGTACTAATGACTGTAGAATGGCGATTAAATGCCACAGAAATCAAGATCAAAACAAGCCTGGCTACTGCAGTATCAAACACTCTTCCTATTATTCAGACTGAAAATGGTTGCCAGAACTTTTATATTGTATATATCATGATAGATAAACTTGCCCGTTGTTAGTTTGGCTCAGTTGGCAATAGAGTCTCAGAGCAATCACTTGGTTGCGATTTCAAATCACAGTAGGGAAGTTGTTCTTGTAACAGGGGAAGGGAACAAAGTAAACACCAATTTGGATAGGAGTTTGACAAAAAATCTTTGTCGAAAATTAATGAGGACTAGAAATTTGTTGGACAAGACCATCTTTAGCACTAGGGTTATCTTCTTAGCTGAATTACCGGCTAAGCGAGAAGGTATCATTTTATACCAGTAAATTTCAAATTTCAATTTCGAAAAGTTTGCTTACTTTGGAAAATGAGCATTTGAAATCCTGACTTACCTCGTGGCGTCCACCGACCACCATTGCTAATGGGATATATGCAACAACCTCAGTCACTGAGCCGACCCCCTTACAGGTTTGTTTACTTTTTCCTGAGTAAATTTAAAAGTAGGACAAGCGAATTAAAAAATAGGCCAACCAAACCAGGAAATACCCTATGTAATTTGAAAAATACGCCAAGTTAAAAAAAAAGCAGTTTAGGATCTGAATGGCTTTTTCAACTACCTATTTTTTTTTAACTCACCGGTTGGAGTATTTTTAATTCACTTGCTCTATTTTTAAACTTACTGGGGGAAAAAAGGGATAACTATTACTAAGTTTAGTTCTGTCAGACGCAAAGCCAAATAGATGTAACAAAAAGTAAGAATGTTGTGTTGCACTAATCTCACAAATGCTATGGGATAGGCAATAAAACTTCAACATTTATTTTTACTTGGGCTCGAATACTGACCACGGACATTGGTGGGAAATATGCAACTATCTCAGGCACCAAGCAGGTCATGTGTGTAACACATATATATCTACTAAGCTTAGTTTAGCTTACGACCAGAGATAAATCAGGGAAGTCGCAAGACTGTGTTGCGCCAATCTTTCCTGGTGGAAGGGCCTATGTGTGTTGCCTGGTAAAAAAATCAGCATACAAAATCCTGACTTCTACCTCATCTCGAACACCGATTTGAAATTTGTAACTGCTTTAGCTCCCCCCAACCTGCCCATGTCAATACAATTATATATATATATATATATATATATATATATATATATATATATATATATATATATATATATATATATATATATATATATATATATATATATATATATATATATGTGTGTGTGTGTGTATGTGTGTAAACATCAACTTTTGGCAGGACTGCTCGAATTCGGTATAAAAAAAAGTCTTGAGAACAACATAAAGGGATTATAATAGACGTTCATTCATTCATTTTCATCTATATAAATCGAGAAGTGTTTACAATAAGAAGTTGAGATGCTAAAAAAGCAAGAAAAAAATTTGAATGGTCGTTTTTACAGATTTTAGAATTTGATGACTTACTTCCAGATGTCCAATTTAAAGTAATAAAATTATTTATGATACATTTCAATAGTAAAAATGTCAGTTTTGCTCAGTTGGTAAGAGAGCTGCCCATCAATCACTTGGTCTTGATTTTTAATGACGGAAGGGAAACGTCATTTTATATATATATATATATACATATATATATATATATATATATATATATATATATATATATATACACGTGCGTTTGGTTTTACATGATGGCATAAATAAACAGTGAAATACTTAAGTGAGGATTATTCTCGTTTTTGTTACGAGGGGATCAAATTAAGCTCCAACTTGGACTGGATTGTAATAAGTTTGCTTTTGGGTTCTTTTAACTAAGCTTTGTCTTCGAAATACAAAATAAAAAGTTATCCCAACTTTTTCTTATTAGAGTAACTCTTATTCATTTCCAAGGTAAAGTAAAGGCAAAAGTGATTTTAATGATTTATATATAAAAAAAATGGATCCAACACCTTTCAAAAGTAGTCTTATCTGCAAATCTGGCAACCCTCACTCGCTTATGTAAAGTAGCGAAAACATGTTTAGAAAATATCTATACACTCCCATGCTAAGTTACAATAAAAATGAGATAATCTTTGCTTACACGAATGTAAGTTAATTTTTTTCTGTATGATGTGTCTACCTACGATATCCAACACCGGTAAAAGCAAGGAAACCAAAAATTACTGGTTTCAGGAAAACCACTATAATTCCCATGCTACTATAGACAACCACACTGTATATATAATGAATTTTCAAATAATGGGCTATATCGATTGGTGAAAATCCCCAGTTTTCATCTACATTGGTGTCCGAGTTACTGACGGGCCGTGTTTTTAAAAAAATTAAATCAAAACACTTTATCGAATGGTAAAAACAGCATCCTTCTATCTTTAATAGTTTCCGATATTAGTCCAGTTTTGTGACCAATATATTTGAGAAGAGCGAACTCACTTTCTGTGCAATCGTAATTAACATTTCCTCTATCTTGATTCGAAATCACGACCAAGTGATTTGTAGTCGGCTTTGTTATCAAGATAAACCGACAAGTCTTACGTTGACCAATTTATTAATTATAGACGTTTACAACACAAAATTTTCAAGTCGATATTAGAGTCTGACCCCGCAGCAGCCGCCGCCGGACATAGTAAAATCATTGGCAATGAAGAAATAAATTCAACGTTAATTTGTTGAAGATATCAACATGAAAGTTCGAACAATATCAAACGCTTCCAGTAACAAAACTAGTAATTTCTGATTTATTCTCTTTAAAATCTAGATTTTAGTCATTAAAAACGATCATTTTCACAACAGGTTGTTTAGACAAACAATTTAAAAACAGTTTTTTATATTTTCAAAACTATCTTTGCGCCAAGCCTTCAAGTGAGGAGCTTCCGCCTGCCGAGTTAAAAACCAATATTCGAATTCCGAACAACCTAGGTTAGCATTGATGCCGATTGGAAAATATGCAACTATCTTCTTCACAGAACAGTTTAAGTGTTGAGCTTTGTCTGACGCAAGGCTACAAATGTGGAGCACTGATTTGGGACAATTTTTTCTTTACAATATCTAAGCTTAGCTTAGAACCGCAGGACACCAGAGGGGGTTTGTTACGCCCATCTTTTAAGCAGAAAGGGATTCCTTGAACATTCTGATTGCTGGTTTCTCCCTGGTCTTGAAATCCGACCTCTGGCACTGGTAGGAAATATGTAATTATTTTTGCACCGAGGTAAGCTACATAAAATCTTTTTCATTATCTATTAGTATGGTATGTACAGAAGGATTGCGGATAGCTTTTAGAAATAAGAACAATTATATATATATATGTATAGGTTTTAGCCAAAGTCTCTCATCAAGTCTTCCTCAAGTATTTCAAAGTAATGTTCATCAATGCAATCTTTTTGTTTGCTGGAACTTGTAGACTCCCTGGCCCTTTGGATGGCTTCCTTTAGGTATAAGGATAGAATAAAATGAACTGCACGAGACGCCTGCCTACTCAGACCCTTGTCAATCGTTTCAACAGAAAATTTCTTCAAGTAGTAACACATTTTTTCTTCAGACATGGCTCTATTTCTGCGATACGGTTGCTCACTTGAAGTTACTTGGACTCACACGGCAAGTAGCGGAGAGGATTTATTCAATGTCGGTTATCTATTTATATCCAGAGATCTAGCATGAAATTAGAGTGCTTTCCCCCCCCCCCAAGTCGATGCTATTTTGAGGTGTAGGGTTTATTGTTACGTTTTTGTTTATAAAAAGGCTGTTTATGTAATCCGTGATCTCACGGGTAGAGTTTATTCAATAGATATCTACTCTAATAATAAACAATGTGATTTTTTCTTGGTTTGCTGTCCGTAATACTGGACTGTTCTACTGGGAGGGGGTAAATTTTTTTCTGAAAAAAACCGACCCAAACCGTGCATTATTCCAAGTAAACGAATTCAGAATTTTTTTTCTTTAAGGGGAAAAAAACTATTTTAATCTAAATTTACCCGTGGATAGTCTCTGTATAGCAATTATCAGCAAGCCGATCTTGCTGACCGTTGTTAGTGGATTCTATCCTCATCCAATCTCCTAGTAGAGATGATCTGATACCAAATCATGCTAAGTTACTATACTTAAATAAAATGATTTCCTTCTTATATCATACGCAAATACTCGTCGATAATACATGAATGCTATACTATGTGAACCGTAAAAAAAGCTCCAGATTCTTTAAGCTTTTATCTGAATAAGGAAGCTGGAAACGATTTTCAATTGGGCATTGGGATTTTGACGTGTTGCATTAAACTTTAGTGAATGTCTTGCCATGCTGCAATGGTTAGCAGGCCAGTGTTGCAGACCATTACTATTGTAGTGAGCTCGATCATTCTGAGTGCCCCTTTAAATGTAACTTTGTGCCAGACCAAACTAAGTTGAGTAAATACTTTCGGGCGCTTTGCAGTGATGTAAAAATTTGCAAGCTATTCCATTAAATATTAATACAGACTATAACTCCTGTTGATAGTTTGATCTAAATCTAATAATGTGACCTTGTACTAAACTAGACCTAAGCTTAGCTGATAACTTAAATGGACCTAATCTTTTTAATCCTCATATTCTTACGTAGACCTGAATTATCAGTAATTTCGACCATTAACCGCCAATATAACGTGGGAAAGCATGAAATGTATGAATGAAAATATTTTTTTAATTTTCAATTTTCTTTATTGTTTTTGGTAATTATCTTCAATTATTCACTTATTTGCTTTTTGGATTTTCGGGCAAAGGGTCTAAAATTTAGTTAATTATTCTCCACAGCTGAGAAAAACAGGCAGGGTTCTAATTTTATAAACAG
The DNA here is from genome assembly GCA_963457665.1 of Thysanoteuthis rhombus. Classification (NCBI taxonomy): domain Eukaryota; kingdom Metazoa; phylum Mollusca; class Cephalopoda; order Oegopsida; family Thysanoteuthidae; genus Thysanoteuthis; species Thysanoteuthis major. The sequence goes on along the minus strand of OY735207.1, from coordinate 20,094,213 downwards.
TGAGAATTTATAATTTTTTTTTCATGTACTCGGTCCCAACATAAGAGCGCAGCGCTGGGTGTCTTGCTGGTTATTCCATCGAATGCCTGGGTCGTTGGCGCCTTTGACAAGAGTCTGCAAGGTTTTCAATTTTACGGCGATGGGAACAGTTCCATGAAGCATGCGCACACGCATGCGCAGTGGTTTAAACACATGCCTGCCTGTTGTCTTGTAGGTAGAGACGCCCATTTACACTCATAGTCATACAATTAAAAAAAACAGGCATGAAAATAGATGGATAACTTGGATTTAGAAACTAGAAGACAGCGAAAAAAATTAGCACAAGTAAATGAACAACCGTAGACAGCAAAGAATGGCCAATTCCTTTGTAGACGTGTGTGTGTGTGTGTGCGTTTGTGAGTTTGTTTCAGAGCTCCTGGCCATACCGAAATTTGGCACCAGTACTCCACTATATTTCTTCCGGAAATTATTTCTGATTTTTGGAAAGGAGGGCTTTTTTGATCTTTTTTGGAACTGTCAGGTTCATTAATTTGCTTGTATTTTCCAGCTCATACTGTTTTGTCTATAAACTTAAAGATTGGCATGAGTACTTCAATTAAAATTAAAATTGCTTGTTCGATTTCTGGAGAAAGAAAGCTTTCTTGATCTTTTGAAGGTCTTATTATAGCGGTTTTATTAATATTATGTTAATTCTCCAGAATCTGTATGTATCTAGATGTTTTAATTTATTCTAGATGTTCCCCTGTGAGAAACGCCTACGATGTTATAGATATGATTTATTCAGACCATATCTATTTTTCGATGGTTTTTTTTTACCTGACTTCAAATTTTGACGCTAGGGTTGTTCAATTGTTGACTGTGATGGCCAGTTTACAATTCATTTTTCATTATATGAAGTATTGTAAATCATTATAAATATTTCTTTTACTACTATTTACCTTCATCCTTATATTCTAGTTATTTCTATTGTACGTAAGCTGTCATTCAAGCTACGTGGAGTAGCAGCTAGGTATATATATATATATATATATATATATATATATATATATATATATATATATATATATATATATATAGCAGCTTGGTATATATATATATATATATATATATATATATATATATATATATATATATATGTTGTTAAGAAATGGATACATGATCCGACAAAATGATTATAAATTGCTCTATATTATATTGAAACTCTTATCTAAAATGATCTCCCGTCACACGGTGAATTCATCATTTGGTCTAGACAATGTAAAAAGGAATAAACAATTAAAAAAAATTGGGCTGCTGCAAGAATGGAGCTTACAACTGATAGGGTAGCCGCTTCAATGTAGCGTTGCGCTTACCATTGATGTAAAGAACCACCGGTGATGCAAAGGCCCAAATGACAGTTTCAACTTGAACAATTTTAACACCAAATAGTTATCTTGCTTATTCACTATCTATATCTGCCTTATTCGTTTCTTTCAAAGAGACAATTATGTGATAAAAAATATCCATTTCTCATAATTATATATATATATATATATATATATATATATATATATATATATATATATATATATATATATATTAGGGATGCTACGTGACGTGAATGCCATACATCTGCTTGTTGTGCTAATGGGGCCTAGATAAAAGCCAGGATTTCGAAAGCTTTAATGGAGACTGGTAGGTTCTTCTATATTTGAAAGGTTGGCGCAGTGCAATCTTCTTATTTCCCCCCGTCTCTTACATTTTCATCTCGTGACATACTAAGCTTGGTTAAAAAAATTGTTTTATACTACTGATGTCACCCAAAGCGGGAAAGGACACATGGTCACCTAGCTCCCACTGCAAAAGGTATGCCATTACGTCTCGACAGGGACGCAACCATGGCTAAGACAGCTAATACCTTCCGCCCTCATCACACAGCTTAGAATGTACTCAGTTAGCTACTAAGTATTGTCCATTGAATAGTTTTCAACGCTCTTTGCTCATACTGGGAGCCAAACCCGCGAACTTTAGTTACACCATCCAAGCGAAAAAATTGGTATATTCCCAAGGTTATGATTACAGGATTTCGAATGCTGATTTTCATGGCAGGAAGTCATTGGCCCGTATGCAATTAACGTACTCAACATATAGACCTGACTTGAAAATTGTAGTTTTTGACCTGAGAGGAGAATCGATTCCGTTTCAACCACCAGATACACACATATATATATATATATATATATATATATATATATATATATATATATATATATATATGTGTGTGTGTGTGTGTGTGAGTGTGAGTGTTCGGAAGATTGCTTGCAGGTGGAATCATCTTTTTCGCAGTTTATGTGACTATGCTAATTTGTTTCTCTGTACTTACACGTGCAAAGGGAACAGGGTAAGTAATCTCTTCTTCTTTTTTTCTTTTCTTTTCTTTCTTCATGTTTTGTCCCCCATCCCTCCCGAGAGGGGAGGTAACTGGGCTTTTGTGTACAGAAAAGAGTGGGGATTAAACTGCTGGGAGGAGCGGGTCGAAGGTGAATTGACCCAAAAGAAGTAAATCCGAACGGCAAACTAAACCCCGGCACAACAAGCTGATGTTTGCACACTTACGTATAAACAGTTTAATGTGGATACGCAATGAGTCCTGGACACACACACACACACGCACACACAAACAGACACTCATACACACACATACGTACTCATCAAAACACTCACACTCAAATGCACACAACCCAAAAGACACATACACATACATTTACACAACACACATAATCACATGTGTACACACAAACATACATGCCCATATCACATAAAACACGCGCATACATTTATAGGTGAACACAAGACGTTCAAGTACATGAAAATCTCCTCTATGTACATAACTGGAAGTAACATATATATATATATATATATATATATATATATATATATATATATATACATATATATATATATATATATATATATATATATATATATATATATATATATGTGTGTGTATATGTGTGTGTGTGTGTCTGTCTGTTGGAGACAAGGACAGAGACAGATTGAGGCAGAGAGAGAAATAGACGGACGGACATGGAGAGAGAGAGAGAGAGAGAGAGAGAGAGAGAAAGGGAGAGAGAGAGAAAGGGAGAGAGAGATAGAAACAAGTATGAATGAATTAAGTAAGAGAGACGAGAACAATAGAAAATAGATAAGTTGATACATCGCCTGAATCAGATAGAAATGAACATATATATATATATATATATATATATATATATATTTATATATCATATAATATGAACCGAGATGTGCAAATATGTATGAATAGATAATTATAATTACTGATTCTGATGGATAGATGGATAGATAGATAGATACAAACAGAATAGGGTTTATTGGAAAAGATGCATACGTCGGTCGAAATACATGCCAACAGAAACAGACACATTACTAAATATAAAGATAAGTTGAACTGACATATTTGTGTATGTTATACGTGCATTCAAGAAAACGTATATACCGCTATTTGCTTACAGATATTTCGAAATTAAGTACTATAAATGGTAAATTGAATGAAATTCGATGTAGCCGTGGGAAGCAAAGTAAAATAAAAATATAAATCTGGGTGGACAGACACAGAGAATCCTGGCTATTTATATGTAAATGTCTTGAATGTATGTGAATTTGTATGAGTGTACAGGACCAGAGAGTGCGTGCATGTGTTTCTGTGCGTTATGGGACCTGTTTTGGGGGACACAAGAACGTTTATTGATTATTCATTCTTATTTGTTCATTTAATTTGGCTTCCACTTTTATATTTCTACTACGTCTTTTTTTTTCTCCATCTGACACGTACGGGGTTGACATGGGTGGCGGGAACCACAAACTGGGTTGCATCCAAGCATTCAATCCGACACAATACAAAAATGCTATCAATATTTGTCCTAGCTGACTCTGCAACACGATATATATATATATATATATATATATATATATATATATATATATATATATATGAATATGATATATATATATATAAATATGATATATATATAAATATGATATATATATATATATATATATATATATATAAATATGATATATGTATATATATATATAAATATGATATATGTATATATATATATATATATGAACATATGAGATATATATATAACATAAATATATATGAGCAACATAAATATATATGTTACATACATATATGTATGTCATATATATATTATGTTATGTATATTATATGTTTGATATATGTATGTATATTAGTACTTATATAAAAGAAAAAGGTGTGTGTTTGTCTGTCACGCTATAGAAAATACCCAAACGTGGGTGCAGCCCAATCAAATTTTCATGCCTTCTCAATGGACCAGAGGAAGGTTTTAAAATAGAAAGTTTTGAGAAAAATATCATTTCAAAATGTTTGGGGTTTTTTGGGGTAGGGGTGGGGGGATTACAGTGTAACTATAATGCCAAAGTGGAACCGATTTTCCGCTCATCTATCTATCTATCTATCTATCTCTCTCTCTCTCTCTCTCTCTATATATATATATATATATATATATATATATATATATATATATGTATGTATGTATGTATATCTTTAAGGGCTGTAAAGTTAAGGATAACCGACCGTTGACGAGGATTTGGGAATTGTTTGACAGTCTTTTTACTATGGCAGTTTGTATTTTATTTGATGGTGTTTTGTGGTTTGTTAGAATTTGAATGATTTCAAATCGTCTGGTCAGTATAAGAGAATGGTTGCAACTGTTCAGGTTTACGTCTAAGAAGTTTACTTCTTTTAATTTCTCTTCTATTTTAAGACCCTATTCGTCAATTGCTAATCTGTCATCGCTGTATTTTTCAACGTTTACTTTGTATGTAATCTTTTACATGGTGTCCAATATATATAATTCTACGTGTTCAGATATTTCTGCTGAGTCGTATAATTCTATGGAGACATCAAAGCTCTTTGGAAAGCTCCTCTTATCCATGTTTAGTATATATATATATACATATATATATATATATATATATATATATATTGTTGAGCATCCTCATGTTCATTATTGACTAGCGTTTCTTTACTGTCTGACACCGATCTCCGAGATTGCACACCTATAAATAGGATAGATGAGAACGCTATTTTAACAAGAGAGGCAGCACAAAGAAAGAGTTCAACATACCGAAACACTCTTTGAATCATCATTGTGTATGACAGGGTCGGAGTATTTTCATCATCTATTTACAACGTGTTGGCTGCGTATCCTCCAGACTTCATCGGGTGTTCTTGGATCTAGGATGTGAAATCATTCCCTATAACGCTTGCTCGTATTAAACTAGACACCAGTTCTTTCAAACACACACAGACACACACAGACAGACACACACAGACAGACACAGACACAGACACACAGACACACAGACAGACACACACACACACACACACACATATATATATATATATATATATATATATATATCTCAGTGTTGTGCTTCGGTGTGTGTTTTGTCCGAAACGAGCAGGCGTTCTAGAAAGTGATTTGTAAATAGATGAGGGAAATAGTCCAACCATACACAATGACTAATATATTCCGATTAACAAAATTCGCACATGAAACTTCGATTATCTTTTCAAAGTTATAGAACCTTTACGCACATGATTTCTTTGTTTGGCACAAACTTTTGATTTTGTTAACCATTACAATCATATCTTGTAGCTGCACATCTACAAGTGAACAACCGTAGACATCAAAAATGGTGAATGGTTCTATCTTTTTTTTTTTTTCACATTTGCGAGTGCCTATGTGTTTGTTTGACGATGTGTTTGTATGTCCCAGTGCTCCTGGCAATATCGTTTTGTCTACCGACTCGTAAATAGGCATCAGTACTCCTCTAGACCCTCACAAAGAAAATTCTCTGATTATCGGAAAAAAATTTTTCTTGACATTTTGGGAGCCTTATTCTGACAGGTTTATCAATATCTATATTCTGCAGACTCCAAAATGTTTCCAGTTGAAAACACCGTGGTGTCATATATAGAATTTATTCTGATCATATTGCACGACTTCAAATTTTGACGATACGATTCAAATATTGACTGTGGCGAGTTAGTTGGATATTTGGATCGGCAAACCGAGTTCAAACTTCAGCTGAGACTTTGCGTTCACTTTCCACTAATGCCCTTTTGGAAGGCATGCATTCATATTCTCCCTGCTAACATATCAAAGATCAGCATGTCAGGTTAAGGGGCCATCATCCCCTATGTTTTACTCCAACTTGGAGAAAACCAATGTTCAATTACGAACCTAAAAGACTTATGAAATAACAATAGAGAGATTGACACAGATAAACTGAGATTGATTGATTACCCCAAGGCAAAAGGCGATCAGTCTTTGTAAAATCTGCATTTCGAGAAATAAAATATAAATTAACCGAAATGATCTCCTTGATGCGTACAAAAATGCGTGCGTACAAAAATGTTGTTCACTTTCCGTGAATTGATAAAGTAATAAGCTACTCTCGCAGACCATAGATAATGTAGTGAGACTAGGGGCTCAAGTTTTGTAAAATTCGCCTCCAAAAGACCCCGGAGAGGAATTTTGAGTGGCGGTGCAAGCTGTTTTCGGGCCCCTCCCGGCAGATACATTGCAGAAATACTCTCACATTTAATTATTCTGTGCTCAACTACGGTAGCTCCACACAAGGAATTCTTGGGTCCCTCTTGGCCCTACGGACCCCGATGTGATGCATCGGCTGCACCCCCTATCATTGGCCTCCCTCCACCTCCCGTCCTATAACTACCTACGCTTATTTTGTAAACACCTGCTATAATAATCTAACCTCAAAATGGCTGTCTCGTCGAGTGGAGTCCAGTCTTTGCCAACGATTGCCACGAACCTCCCACCGCCCTTGCTTCAGGCCGGACAAAAAATGGTGGTAATTCATGTATATGCCTGGTTATTGAATAACTTAATTAAAACTGTCTCAGCAAACAGAGGCCATAAAGGCAACGTCCAATGACAGCTGATGCGAGTGTGTGTACCAAATTTGTATGGTTTTCTTTGCGAACCAAACGCAGCCAACAATCTTTCAACGGACACACATACACACATACATGCAAATAGGGGGCGTGGTTCATGTATCTCACCTGAGTCGAGTACGGTCTTGGTGCTGGACAGAAGGTGAACATCAGAGTAGAAGGGTGGTTGTTATTGGGTTTGCTGATGGGTTAAATTACGGGTAGGGTATTGGAAGGTGCTGGGTAGTGTTTGGAGAAGAGTTAGTGAAAGAAACGCTGGCAGTGAATTGCATTATCGAGAAAACGATGCGGGTTTTACGAATAATGTTTATGAATAGAGATTAGAATAATGGCAGACGACAAGAAGGAAGGGTATGGCATGTAGAGAGATAGATGGATAGGGACTGACTGATAAGTTGCTAGATAGACTGAAACAGACTGATAGATAGATAGATAGATAGATAGATAGATTGGAAAAGACTGTTAAATAGATAGGAAAAGACTGTTTGATAGACTAGAATAAACTGATAGATAGAGAGTAGATAGATGTGAACTGAATGGTATAGACATAATGAACTGATTACGATAGATAGATATGAACAGACTAAGATAGATATGGTTATGAATAGAATGTGATAGATTCATTTGAACGGACTCATGGATAGATAGATAGATAAATATTATAAAGCAGTGTTTTATAAATTGTTTTTATGACTCTCTTTTCTACCGACTTTATTCCACGTTGTATGCACTACGAATAAGTGTATGAGGGTAATGCAAACATTTTCAGCATCCGTCAGCCGTATTTTGAATTTAAATAAAAGCATAATTCTTTCGCCCGTCAAAGTTCTTTCCCTGGCTTTCTGTACTTTCATGAAACATTTCATAAAATTTGTGTCGTTCATTACAGAAGAACGATTTTGGTTATGATTCGATGAACCCTTCAATATTATCAATTTTTTAAACTGCTGATCAACAGTAAATCAATAATTTGGAAAAAAAAGTTCGTTAGGAATGTCTCCAACAATTCAATATTAACGAAAAAAAATCTGCTTGGAGCAGTGGCACTTCACTCCCCTTTACAGTACTCTTCAGGCACCTCTTGTTTCTTTTCATGCATGCGCAGTAAGAGGCCCTCAGACTGGTCGCCATGTTGAACCAAGGCCACACAAACGGTTCTCGAAATATTCGAAATGACTGGATTCTTTTATGGGTGACGAACAGGAGAGTGGGGAGGAATAGAGCAACTGAAATGATTGGGTGGATCAGAAGTCTGGGGTGGGTACATGACCCATTTGAACGTTAAAAGGGACTTTTTCTTTTTTTCCCCCTCTTACATGAAGGCCCATTCTCTCCGATGTTTTCCATTGTTCAACGGTGGAAAGGGGAACACGAAGAAAAAAATCACCGGAACAAACAACCAGAGAGTCTGAATGAGTTTGCAGGAAAATATAATAAAAACTGAAGGAAATTTTTGAAAAAAAGATAACAGGAAAAACATTTTGTTCTTGGAACTAAAATTAGAAATTACTTGCTTGTACCATTCTTGAGAGCACAAACGTTCAGGCATGGCGTTGTATATATATATATATATATATATATATATATATATATATATATATATATATATATATATATATATATATATGGCAGCGTAATCTCTCTGATACATCTTTCATTAAAAATAACGGACAAGAATCATCTTTTTAATTTTTTTTATTGTTTTTGTGCAAGTGATCTCCAGTTTCAAATTTGGAAAGTATCTATATACATTGAAACTAGAGATTTGTACGAAAACAAAGAAGATTTGTAAAAAAAAATCTGAAAGATACTCCTTGTCCGTAATTTTTAACTATATATATATATATATATATATATATATATATATATATATATATATGTGTGTGTGTGTGTGTGTGTTTGTATATATGTATGTATAATACATCCTGGTAAATTGAGTTTGTGGTTAACCGGAATATCCATTTGTTTATCTTAAAAAACCAAACAAGACAAAGTACATTTATAGTAACTTATTTTTGGACTAAAAAACCGTTGATTAGGACGGGTGAACTTTTTTTTCTTTTTTTTTTTACTGGTTTTTGCCCACTCACTCACTTCAGTCATCTTGTATCTGCCGTGAGTAAGGTACAATTATGTGTGCCATACGATGTGACTAATCGGTAAACAATGAAAGCTAGATGAATTATTACGTTTTATTTTTTCCAAGAATCTAATGAATGAAGTGAGTTTCCTCATTGATTAGCTGCAAAGATTTTCTTCACTTTCAGTCATCTAAGAGACTTCAAGGGACACTAGATATGTTCTTCAAACATCAAAGAGCGTTGGGGATTACAATACTTCAGTACATTCTTAAATATGGAAATAAGTTCTCCAGTTTTATTCTTTTTTCCCTTTCCTTCTTTCTTTTTTCCTTCCTTCCTTCGTTTCTTTTCGTCTCCTTTGCCATAATTTATTCTTTCTTCCTTCTTTCGATTTCATTTTTTTTTCTTTCGTTCTTTCTTTTTTTTTCTTTCTATGTTTATCGCAAACACTTTCTCGGTTGTTTTTCTTATTTCTCATCTTTTTTAAATTTTTCTTTCTTTCTTTCTTTCTTTCTTTCTTTCCTTCTTTCTTGATGTGCACTCTTGGTTGGGTGGCTAAAGTCAATCGGCCGAGGGATTTGAAATTCCTGTTTAGCTAGTTTAAATTCACTTCACTTTGAGCTAATACTGTTAGGCATGAATCCACCTTTCCCAATAATATAGGACAGGTATTACTCCCCAGTTTCGGTGCGATGTAGCGTAGCGCAACCAGTCGCATGATCCTTGGAAGGATGGGCATTCCAAAATAATAATGAAAAAAGAAAGAAACATGAACGAAAAAAAGAAAGAAAGGAAAGGGGAGCATCTAACCACAACTGAAGAAATCTGTGTGTACCGCGATTACCCTACAACCAAGCCATTGTATGAAGTTGACATTTGCCATGTGTATCAGTCATCACATGAGATAGTTCAGTGTCGTATTCGAAGTTTTTGAGATGTACTGTTCTTGATAAATCTAATCGAAATAGATAAGACTCTGTAGATATTTTTCATAATTCATATAAATAATCCCTCCCGACTTCTGTTATTTAGAATTATCTGAATTCAGGTATAAAGTATCTAAATTGGTAACATTGAAAACAAGTAACTCAAACACTTCAAAACCGTATTTTCGTACGATAGAAGAAAAACTATTTTACACGACAATTATGGCAGATTTGATCCCTCTGAACATGCACCTTTGGAACGGATATTTCATGAGTAAAAATTAAATGGAAAGAGACCATGTAAGAAGTCAAATGATGAATGACCTCAAGAATAGGAAAGAAGAAGGAATGAAGAAGAAATGACAAAAGAAAGAAAGGGAAAAGACAACGAAAGAAAGAACGAACGAAAGAAATGTAGTAATAAGAGAGAATGTAAAAGGAAAAGAACGAAATAGACGACGAAGGAAAGAACGAATGAAAGAAATGAAGTGATAAACGAGAATGTAAGAGGAAAATTAAAGAAAGAAAGAGTCAGCGAAAGAAATTTACGTGAAAACAAAAGTAAACACTAGTTTCAAATTGGCAGCAATTGGTTCGTTTGAAAAAAAAAAAAAGAGGTTAAAGTGAGTTTTGGTCCCCACGCCAAGAACGTCATGCCGTTATATTGTTCGGCTTTGGGCAAATATGCGACTGTTGGACTAACAGATTGACGGACAGATAGACTGATAAAGAGAAAACGGGTGCACAAATACAAGGGAGAGTGGGTAGATTTTGTAGATGCGGGCACCGAGGGGTACTCATGCTTCGGTTGGGAGTGGGGGGGGGGGTAACTCGGGTACTCAGTTCTGAGATTGTTGGGAAAAGACACACGTATTTACACATAGGTCAGCATAAATGCATTCATATACTGATACACGTTAACAAATAAGAACGTAGGCACAAACATACATATATATATATATACTCACAAACATATACACACCAATACACACAATAATACATGCATGCAATCACGTGACACATATACACAGTCACGCACATACACACACACGGGCACATGCACTCACAAATGCGAACACATGGACAACCATACACACGCAAACACACAGATTATCATATACAAACGAACACATGGATATGCATTAATAAACTCAAGCTACATACATACAAAACACGCACACAAACACACAGACAATCATACACATGCAAACACATACACCTACATTAACTCCCATAACCATACAGTAACAAACACAATAATATATAAACACACAATACATTTTGTAGGCTTGCCGAGTATCAGATTTTAGTATAGATATTTACAAAGTTCATCCTTGGTTTAGTAAAAGGACACCATTATGGGTCATCTATTCAAAATTCAACTCATTAGCAACAGCATGTGACGGGCTTCGTAGATTTAGCTTAACAGCTGATGTCCCCAATAATATAAAGTTTTATTTTTATTCATTTTAGTTGAGGAATTTCACTTATATACAAATGCTTTGAACTTTGACGCGAACACATCTCCTTTTTTGCCAGTAAAGATAGGGAATTGAGACATAAGTTTGCATCGACACCCCAGCTCCTCCCGAATCTTGTTATTCGCAAAATTTTATCGTTTTTCTTATTTGACTTTTGACAACGAGAGCAGTCTCTCGAAACAAGTAACAGAAATAAATACGATCCTGTTTTCAAACTTTCGTGTTTTCATATGTGTAGATTTTACAAAATTGTAAAAAAAAAAAAAAACAAAAAAAAAAACTGTATATATTTATTTCATTTTTTTAGAGGAGGATGTGTCTGCATTGGCATTTTGCGATGTGGATATGAGGGGGTAATTTAAGATTTTGGAAGAGTGTAACTAGTGTAATTCTAATTTTTTTATCTAAATTTTAAAATGCGTTGGATTTTATATTTTGATTTTTGTCCAACAACGTACACTTACACACGCCTCATACACATACAATTTTCTCAATAACAGTCAGTAGACTAATTTACATACACAAAACCCTTCTCAATTTCACTTATACACAATTGATCTGAACTTTGACTCAAAGACATCTCCTTTTTCGCTAATGAAGATAACAGATTTAGAAAAACGATAACCTCACTCAGCCACCTCTTCTCTAAACTTTGCTGAAATATATAACAGGAAGAAATACGATCCTTTTCCCAAACTTCTGCATTCCTGAATTGTCTTAGATTCACCATCTTGTCGGATAAATTTCATACTTTTCCCAACTAAACACACACACACACACACATATTTATGTACGATGTTTGACATTTTGACTTTACTGATTTAGCTACTTGCATACTTTTCACCGATGTTAGTGGTTGGTGTTCGAGCCCAAGTTGAAGTCATATCTTCGAATGCTCATTTTCTGAGTAGTTTGGCTCTCATTATACGGACGATTGCTTCAACAATACGCTAAGTTCAGTAGATATGCAATGCGTTAATACAAATATAGATATATTCTGACTGGCCAGTTTCCTCGGATTTTTGCATCTTTTTTACCGCTGCATCCCTTCCTAACCTTCTCTCTGTACGAAATTTCTGAGACGAAGTGTTTTTACTATTATACATTGATTTTTCTGGACCAGTTTCCTCACCTCTGTTATAGTTCAGTAACTGCACACTCCGAAGTGAATGATAAAGAAATGGGTACAACATTCACTTGTGGACTAAATGAAGAGTTTTGCTCACCATCTCCGGAATGTTACCGAATGTCATCTGACAACAGGGGGAAGGCCGAAGGATGCAGCGGCTGAGTTGTTATGATAACAGCATTAAAGATGAAGAAACTGATCTGAAAGAAATTGTTAGTTGCAGGTTTTCCAGCATTCCAAATTCTTACTTTTAACCTAGGCTCGAAAGTCGACAACCAGTCCCGATAACAAATCTGTCAGTATCTCTATTACGACTGGAGTTTGGGTCTATTCCTAAGAACAGATACGTTCAAACAAGATGAACTAATAGAAGCATACGGGATTATGGATACAGTGACGTTAGGATAGCATAACAATGTGAATATAAATCAAATCGAAAAGAGATAAGAAGTCAATCCCGAAGTTAATCTGAAAGGAAACGACCGGTCGGTCAATTCAGCCTGAGATCCAAGAGTCTGAGACATCATAAAATCTATTAGAAAACTTAAATAGCAATGGGCAGATCATGTTGCAAGAATGGTAGACAACACATGGGTACCACGACTCACAACATGATCCTCAGAGATTACATGCGTAACCGAAGCCGACAGAATACAAGATGGAGAGATGAACTAAATGAATTCAGAAAATACCGACCCTGCAACGCCCACGATAGAGAAATGTGGCAGATCCTGGGGAAGGTCCATGTCCAACGACGGACGATAAAAGACTGATGATGATGAATGAATTTTTGGTATGAACAACTATAGCAGCATTCTCTGACTTCGTCGATAGAACGATGATGCTTAAAATAATTATTATTAGAATCGGAGAGATGATAAATTTAAAAAATATGAAGTACATATGTAAATATAATTATGAATTTTGTTATATTATATAGAAATTCTTATTTGAAATGATCTCCCGTCATTACACGGTCAAAATATCACTTGGCGTAGACAACGTAAATAGAATAAACAATTAGAGAAAATGGGGCTGCTGCAAAGCTTGTTTTAAATAGTTAACGTGATATTGTTTGCTCTTGTCTTATGCCTTTTCCTACTTATATCTTGTTTGTATCTTTATGTGCACTAATTGTTGCAAGGTTATTTTCGTATATGAATGATTTATGTATGTGATTCTCGATATCACCTTCTTCTCGCATTGAGTTGAAGACTGTTGAATATTTTACAATGTCAAATGCTTTCATATAATCTTCAAACAAATTACTTTGTAGTATTTCAATGACTTTTTAATCATTTGATTCATTGCTTGTAGGTGGTCTATTGTTGAGTAGCCATTTCTGAAGCCTGCCTGTTCACGTAGTCTATTTTCATCTAAAGTGGCTGTTAGTCTGTGAGTATTTTTTCAACAGTTTATGTATGTTTGGCAATAGAGTAATAGGGTAGCAGTTGCTAAAGTTCCGATTGTCTCTTTTCATTTGGAATAGGATCATTATTCATAGATAGATGTTTTGCAACACTTCTCTTTTTCGTATTCACTGTGTGAATAGCTGTGCTACTTCTTTGTGAAAGACTACTCCTGCATCTTCAAGGAGATCAGTCATTGGACCATCCTCATCGGGGGCTTTTCGGGTGTCATATTTCGTAGTGCGAATACTTCTTCGCATGGGATGTCCCTTGGCATTTAATGGCCCATCGGTTGATGGTACTTCTATTTCTGGAGCGCACAACATTTCTTTAGTTATTCTTAACAGGTTGTCCCTACATTTGATAATTTTGCCATTTCGGTCCTTTAATGCAAGCATATGTTGCTCGCCGTTGTTAAATTCTATGAAACCTTCCCTTGCCTTTTTCAAACGTAACTGCCAAAGCCGTGGTCAGATTTCATCACCCTCTTTCCCTTCTTCAAACGTATCAACCGGATGAATAAGGTCATTTTTTAATTGAAAATAATTTACAGGTGGCCCTCCTATTTCGCTGGTTTTTATATTGTGATTTTGTTATCAACATTTTGCTGACAGCGGTAAAAAATACAAAAAAGAAACGGGCTTATAAAGATACTGTACTGTTTTGTAAACCATAAAAGCATTGGGCATTATGTTCACAACATCATTCACTAAATTATATTACTTTAGATTTAGATACTTGGATTTTTTTTTCTAAAATACATTGTTCAAAGTCCAAGTATAAGTGTATACACTCTCATTCGCTATCTCTCTCTCTCTCTCTCTCTATATATATATATATATATATACGTTCATGTTTAATGTTTTATTATATCTACAGTTTCTGTTCAAGCATTTAAGAGATGTTAACTGAGAAGTAATGTACGTGTCCTATTCAATACTGTCTATTCACTGTAGGTGTTCTGCTTTAGTTTAGAGTTTTTTTCGCAAAATTGATATTTTCAATCCGTAGTACGACAATTCAAAATCAATGATTCAAAAACAGGATACACTCTCTGAATATAATTACAAATTACAAATCAAGTTACTTCAAAGCCGTACTCTCGCACGACAAAATGCAAGGGTCAGCTTTATTGTTACATCGTAAATAGAACCAAACCCCATGAAACTGACATTGTTTATGGTTTGGCTTTGCAAACGAAGATTCCGGGCGAGTTTTTTTTTTGTCAGCTATTGCAGAGATCAAGAAAGGGATGGCATTCTGCAACGGTTGCAGGAGAAAGTGTGGTTGCTGGTGAGAGCTCCCTCTTTAAGGCGCTGCCTTCTTCCAACCGCTTTTGTAGGAAGTTACTTAGTAGGCTTGTGTCTCCATACGTTTCTGTCGGCTACCTCTTTTATTTACTGTATAGGGTGGATATGGAGATGAGGGGCTTCTTCTGGAGGTCCTTGTATCTCTTTTGAAGATGAGACTTTGACAGCATTGCCCCGGTGCTCTTGGTCACATCTGTCCTGAGTATCTCGTTTGTGATGAAATCCCCTCAACGCACTTTAAGGATGGTGCAGAGACAGCACTGGAGGAAGCGCTCTAGAAATCTTAGGTGATGCTGGTATACAACCAAAGATTCGGCTCCGTATAGGAGGGCAAATGATATTGCCGCTATGTAGGCTTCCATTTCTATATCTTTCTCCGGGTTTTTACAATATACCGGAATCGAACCCAAGACCCTCTGTTTGTGTGCATATACACGAGTTGTTTAAAAAAAAAAAAAAAACTGCCGAGATCACGAGCAAGGGACTGTGAAAATTAGCCGTTATGGTAAGTTTTTTTTTCATCTTCGTATTCCTAGATAGATTGATAGATGTGAACAAACTGACACTCATTGGAAGTCACGAATGTAGATGGCTGTGAACTAAGATAGATGAGAACAGACTGAAATAGATAACCAGGTACATATACATTATGATATATATATATATATATATATATATATATATATATATATATATATATATATATATATATATATATAATGAACTGAATATGGTCTATATTGCAAGTATGCATGCTCTAGAACCGCTCACCTTTTATTCTTTTGGGCCCCCCCATCCCCGTTCCTCTTCCTCGAATTCTCACGCCTGTCCCAGATAGTTTTGCTCAAACACACCTGATACTGAGTTAAAGTCTACAAATATGCGTTTTTTGTATATTCTTTCTCCGTAAATCTAACAATTGAGGAAGTAAGGTCTTTTTTTTTTTTTGTCCTTCTTTTTTTTCCTATTTTATTTCTAATTTCTTTTCTCCAGCAACCTTGATTATTTTTCACTGTTTGCGTCTCCCGGATTGTTTGGAGAACGCGAAGTCCGTCAGGGGAAGGGCACTCCTTGTCTCACTTGAAGTATTCCTTTCTCTCTTTTGACCATCCGCTATACCTCTCCATCTCCCCCTCTCTCTCTCTTTCTCTCTCTCTCTCATTCTTTCACTCACTCACTCACTCACTCACTCTTTCTTCATCTATCTATCTCACCCTTTCACTCTCTCACTCTTTCTCTTTCTCTCTCTCTCTCTCTCTCTCTCAGCTTTCTCCATCTGTCTCTCTACCTATCTCAACTGATTAATACACTATCTCAGCCTGTTTATCACTCTCTTTACCCCCCTCTCTCTCTCTCTCTAACTCTCTCTCTCTCTCTCTCTCTCTCTCTATATATATATATATATATATATATATATATATATATATACATATATAACTATTAATACCTATCTATCGATCTTGCCCTCTGTATAATATCTATCTATCTATCTATCTATCTATCTATCTATCTATCTATCTATCTTAGCCAGTTTCTAATCTCTCTACCTATCCACCTATCTTTTCTTTTCTTTTCAGTGCTGAGAAAGACTAGTATATTTATTCATGGACTCTCCGGGTACACAACCGTTGACGATGTCAGGGAGGAGGTTTAGCTCAAGAGGGGGACAACAGCACGTTCCTGCGTTTTCATCCACGGCTGAAGTACCGTACAAATATTTTATGCCTACAATACATACTAAATTAATTCTTTTTTCTTCTCCTCTTTACCTGTGGGCTATTGCTGCTTATTGTGGGACAGTTGCATTTACCTGAATCTTTCACTTGCCTCCGACCCACAATTGTAATATCAAAACAATACAGGATACGTGTTTCCGCATCCGGATTGGAGGTGGTAAATCTTAATTATTAACCCGGAAGCACACCTGCAGGTAGCAATTTTGCATTGACGATACAGGTGTTTTATTCTCTTATTCATATTGTTCCAATAGGCAATGTAGTAGTGACGATATTATGCTTGGGATGAAGTAAAGATCATCACCACTAAGGTCCCCTAGTAAAGATCATTGCCACTAAGGTTCTTTAGTGAAGATCAGTACCACTAAGGTTCTTTAGTAAAGACCATTGCCACTAAGGTTCTTTAGTTAAGACCATTGCCACTAAGGTTCTTTAGTAAAGATCATTGCCACTAAGGTTCTTTAGTAAAGATCATTGCCACTAAGGTTCTTTCGTAAAGATCATTGCCACTAAGGTTCTTTAGTAAAGACCATCACCACTAAGGTTCTTTAGTAAAGATGCCACCAAGGTTCTTTAGTAAAGATCATTGCCACTAAGGTTCTTTAGTGAAGATCATTGCCACTAAGGTTCTTTAGTAAACATCATTGCCACTTAGGTTCTTTAGTAAAGACCACCACCACTAAGGTTCTTTAGTAAAGATGCCACCAAGGTTCTTTAGTAAAGATCAATTCCACTAAGGTTCTTTAGTAAAGATCATTGCCACTAAGGTTCTTTCGTAAAGATCATTGCCACTAAGGTTCTTTAGTAAAGATCATTGCCACTAAGGTTCTTTAGTAAAGATCATTGCCACTAAGGTTCTTTCGTAAAGATCATTGCCACTAAGGTTCTTTAGTAAAGATGCCACCAAGGTTCTTCAGTAAAGATCAATACCACTGAGGTTCTTTTGTAAAGATCAATACCACTAAGGTCCCCTAGAAAAGATCACTACCACGAAGGTCCCGTAGTACAGATCAGTACCACAAAGGCCCCCCGAGTAAGGATTAGTACCACCAAGGTCCCTTAGTAAAGATTAGTACCATCCATTGAGACTAAGTAAGGATCGACATCATTGGAGTAATGATTAAAGGTAAGGATGAGCAAAAAACAAGGAAAAAGATTTTACAATAATTTGTTGAACCCTATTTATTGTTTTAAACACCATGGGGCTTGCATCATTTTGAACACGAGGCCTGTGCGGGTCTGCGTGGCCGAGTACCCAAGATCTGTCTGTATGTCGTAACAGAACAACCTAACCAAGCAAATATTAATACCACCCGTCCGGACAAAGTAAAGATCAGTCCCCATCAACAGGAAGATTGGTACTGATCTTTAATTGACTAATGTTTTCTGGATCAAATACAACATTTCTTTGGTACCCTCCATAGTGCAATTGACTGCAAGCAGGGACAGAGTGATTGTCGAAAGTACTGTGTTTGATCCTAACTGAGTACCCCATTACTGCTGTCTTGCGTCGTACTGAGCTAACTTTAGTAATTAACTATGAGCATCCCTTGATTAAATTCAAGATCGCATTAGTTTTTACCGTTGAGCGATGGAAGCTAATTTTGCAGACTAATTCACTACTGCTGTGAGCTCAGTCCTCACCGAGTGCCCCAGTATCAAGGCATTGTGCCGTTCTAATTCAATCTCAGTGAGTTATGATGTAAATTACCTCGATTAAAATCAAAACTGATTGGGGGACTAACGCAGCATGGTGGTTGGCAAGATGGTCTTAGAGACCAAATGTAGTAAGATCGATCCCAACTGAGAGCCCTGCTTTTCTGCGCTTGAACAGGGCAAAATAAAGCCTAATGAATAATCTAAGCCTGTCTTGTCGCTTTATTAAGATTTTCCCACCACATTTAAAAATAATAAAAGATATTACTTAAATGCTGATTTTCAAGAGAGAAAAGCTCTTCGCCGCAACGCGACGGGAAGACGTTTCGATGAACATGGATGATTCCCTGTACCGGAAAATTGATCCTTGGTTAACTTGTATGAAAGTGCTTCTATAAACCACTGTAAATATTAATCAACGTATCTAAGGTTACACGTTGGAAAATATGTACGTATATATTATTTATATGATGGTATTAAAAATATTTGAATACACATACGTGTGTGCTTGTATATTCAGAGAAACCTCGATTATCCAATACTTTCTGAACTCGCCTAGTTTGTCTTGCTATCTTATATTCTGCTGGCCTCGGTTCTGCATTTGATTTCTCAGGATCCATGTTGCATGTTGTGGTCCATTGGTTGTCTGCCATTCTTGCAACATGACCAGCCCATCGTCATTTGAGCTTTCTCATGGATCCTATGATGTACCCGACTCCTGTCTTTTCCCTAATATACTGTAGTATAGTCTCTCCATGTGATGTTGAGCCTGAATCTCCCCTCTACACGTTGCATGGTTCTCAGTTCGAAGATCAGTATCTTGGTTAGGTTGCATGTTTCAGCTCCATAGGTGACTTTCTAAAAAAGAAGGGTATACAACCAATGATCACATTTCTGGGACTTTAAATCAAATTTTTCGGATAACCGAGACTCCCCTGTATTCATATTGGACGAGTAAGTAATTGTATACATGCGTATGTGTGTGTGTGTGTGTGTGTGAGAGAGAGAGAGAGAGAGAGAGAGAGAGAGAGAGGGAGAGAAAGAGAGAGAGAGAAAGAGACCCTGCTAAGCAAAAAGAAATGAATTGCAATATATGTGTGTGTGTATATATATATATATATATATATATATATATGGATCGATCAGTAAATCCGTAGCTTTGCACAGTTATCGAATTTTGATCTGAAAATATTCGATCTATATCATTTATGGAAGAGCGTTAAATGTGGTGACAAGGGAGCGATTCATGTCGAAAAAATACTTGTGCATATATTTGTTTTTGGTTTGTTTTTGTTTTTTGTTATTTTTTGTTTTGTTTTTTTTCCATTATCACGTTTTGATCAGAATTTTGTAGGTAGGTAGGCTCTTCTAAATAAATAAAAAAGTCCGATTCCAATTTTACTAACCGACTATGTGACCCTGCACTCGTTGTCTCTCCATATCTGTGCATCTATCTGTGATGAAAGTGAGGGGAACTGTATATTGACGAGCCTTAGACGCGGTTTTTAAGCTCAGTTTGGTCTGACATAAGGCTATGAGTATGATAGACCTGATGAGAATCAATCACAGCTCGCAATAACAATGGTCTGCTTGACTACCCCTATTACCAATACAGCACGAATGGGGCGCCATCCATCAGCCCTACGGTCCGGACAAAGATGGGTGGCTTCTGGGGGGAATACAGTGAAACATCAAGAACCGAAGATAAAAGAAAGTTTGCGGCGAGCTAGAAGGTTCCATTTCAAAGAGAATTCTTTAGATTGAACCGAAAAGACAAAAAGAAAGTGTTTTTTATCAATTGGCATTTAGAATTCCTGACTCAGTCACCAACACAATGGCACCGGCGATTTCCTTATCAGTTTCATTCTTATTGTTATCTTTGCTGCTCTTACTTTCTCAAGATGTCCCCTCCTCTCTTTCCCTGTCTCTTTCCTTTCCTTTTCTCTTTTTTTCCTTTCCTTCACCTTCGCAATCTCAAATTCCTTCCAAATCTTTTAGTTCTCCAGTCAAACTAAAGGGACTCAAGATAATTCGAGACTAGATTCTACAATACATGTTGTCGACAAGGAATCCATAATGCATCAGAAGTCAAATAAATTCATTCTTTCACATCTTACTTTTTCTGTCCGGTTGGTTAAGATATTTGTATAAAGACCATTGCGTCACGGGGGAATACAGTTCAACATATGGAATAACCGATTAGTGTTACAGGCTGCATTTGTAGAGATGAATATAAATTGTTATGTCTTCAGTAATAGTGCCCGGCTGCATGTGTCTTGCATGCCACATGATGTATGAATCCATCGAAACCATATGCTGTAGTATGAAGGCATGTCCTAGTTATATATATATATATATATATATATATATATATATATATATATATATATATATATATATATATATAGTACAACATTTAAAAAAAACACTGAAGAAAATTACATAAATTACATTAACAGATATTAGGAAATAAGTGACTGAAGTGACACAAAAAACTTTTGAAAAAAGTTGTGCTTTGTGTTTAAAGCTGTAAAGCTTCCTAAACTATGAATATGTGAACTAAAGAAAAAAAAGTGGAAAGAAAGAAAGAGAAAATAAGACGAGAAAGCACAATGAAAGTAGGAACAAAAAGAAAGATCTGCAGGGACATAAAAAAAAAGAAAACAGGAAAAGAAGAAAGAAGGAAAAATATAGATGGGAAGTATATCAAAAGTGAATAATTAAAACTGGCACAACTGATTTAGTACTCATATGGGTGAACACTCAATAGAAGTGACACGAATAGCGGGTCACGTCTGTTGTTATACTTACTGATCCCTCATTGTTGAATTCGTTTTATGGGGGTGAGGGGTAAATTTAGGAAAATTCATGCAATGTACCACAAAAATGAAGTACATGAAAGGCAGGAAAAATACACTGAAGAAAATTACATAAATTGAATTGACAGATATTGGGAAATAAGTTACTGAAATGATGCATAAAAAGATATTTTTAAATGCTTAGTGTTCATAGCTTTAAAGCTTTTTAGACTATATATGTATGTATGTATTGTTTCGTGTTAAATACTCATTCAGTCAGGTACTGAACTTTATTGGTTACATTCCAGAATTTATTAACAGGATAATTTTTCTTTTAGATGGGTTTAGAATGAATAGTTACAATTTTCGAATGTCCCATGAACGATATTTGTGGAAAGAAAGATACGCGTGAATTTCGAATAGTTTAAGGTTAAAATTTACCGTTGAAGTTCAGTAACAGATTGAATGAGTGTTTAACGCGAAACAAGTTTAAATTTGTTACTGGATGTTTGTGTTTAAAATTAAATATTCAATATCGTGTCTGTTCCAGAATCGAAACTTCGACAAATAAATAAAAATCAACTTCAAATATACGTACGAGTATTTGTAATGTTGTGTGATTGTATGTGTGTAAAATGAATGTTTTTGCATGTAATGTGCATATAATGAAACTTGATTAAAATAATACGTTAACGGTCGTTAAAGCCTCCAGTTCGCACTGTTTTAAGAATATCTGAGATAATTTAAATGAGATTTTATCCAGGCGGGGAACAGAGTGCTCAAAAGTCTAAAGCCAGGTGTCTGACCATCGTAGCTTAGTACGATTTTTTAGCAAAATTTGATATAGCTACAATTTATGGTACAATCTCCAAAAGAAGAATTTTAGCATACATTAAAAAGTGACATGAACATTAACCTTATTTAAACATAAGTTCCTTGCACCTTTGTTTTATAGCAAAAAACTCATGTATCTTGTCAAGTAATTCTTTTTTTGTTCTAAATTGAAGAATATCTTTTCTCTCAATCGAATTGCGAGCCCGTGAAGACAACCGATCTTAAGCCATTGTGCGCCTCAAAAATGACCTGGCGAAATTGTTTAGGCCCGAATGAGAGTTATCAAATTCAGTTCGAATAACATTATTACGAACTGCAAGTTTATTTGATTCAACATTTTAAATTAAGAAGAATAATGCTTGAATACCGTCCGAGATTTAAAAGATTATCGGGTGGAAATTTTTCAGCCCGACTCAGGTTATTAGACGGAAGAACTAAAGTTTCGGAAACAATCAGCGATCTTTTTGACAGGCCCCCAAGTCCGAGCAAGCACTACAAGTCAAGTTTTTAGAAAAACGAACGGACTGTTCTGAGACATTCCTTTCTGATTTGAAACAAATTGACACAATCGGGATGCTTGGACTGAGCCCGACTGGCCCCATTGTTGGAGTATATATATATATATATATATATATATATATATATATAAAGATCACTGACAGATAGATAGATAGACAGACCCACGTACATTGATTTCTACTGAAAGCAAAACACTGCCTCTCTGTGATTTTTACCATCCAACCTTCCCACCGGCAACGCCCCTCTCCTGGCCTCAGGGCTTTTAAGATGCTTCAACAGGAAGAATCCATTAAAGACATTTAGTCGGAAACATGAAAAGGATCTTGCAATAATCTTTCAGCGAGCAGTTCCATCACACACAGACACACATACATTCACGTTTCTGCACACACCCGTAAAGTAACTTACAGTCTCATGTTTCCACACACATATACATAAACTTTGCACACACATACACACACACAGATACAAATTAACACACTTTTGCCCACACACACACTCACATACACACACTTTCACATACATACTGATTCATAGAAACACACATACACGCACCCTAAGCAGATATACGCACGCGTATACTTTTGCACATACTTCGCCCTTCTCTTACGGTCAATGACTCATCCAAATTCACAAACCAGCCGATATAAATTTACGAATAAGTTTTTTACCGTGCTTAGCTCAGTCTGACACAAGGTCATGAATTAGGGGCACCTAGTAAAAATCGAACTCATTGCAGTTCTAATAGTGTCAACACTTTGTAGTGGTAAGAGTGATGTAATCTCTTGCCTCTTTGCCGTTGGTAGAATCTCTAAGCGTAAATAGCTATCGAATATAAAACCTCCGGCCAGGATTCGATCTCGATATGCTGATTCCGTTTAGCGTATTGTTACCCCGGCACCTCCATTTACACTCGTTTTCTACCTGAGCACCGACTGCCCAGAGAAGAATCCGCTGGTAAAGTAGTTTCGAAAATAGGGTCCCGCTTGGGGCCCACAGCAGTGCTCTGTCGGAACCTGACATTGCGAATCTTGTGATAGAAAAACAACATCATCCATTTTGCTGGTATCGAAGAAGATAAGCATTGAGTTCAAAACAGCACCATACATTTGAATTCAATTAATGTAATCAGTTTCAAATATTGTGACTCATAGACTGACCTGCAGACTGAGAAGCATCATAGTGTCCATTAGAAAACTCAAACAGCAATAGGATGGTCATGTTGCAAGAATGGCACACAACCAATGCACATAACATGCTTAATACAAGAAGGAGAGACAAACAAGACAAGTTCAGAAAGTAATGGCTCCGCGACGCCCATGATAGAGAGATTTGGCGAATCTCGGGGAAGGTCTATGTCCAACGACGGAAGATAAAAGACTGATGATGATGATGATGATGATGACAGTGACATGTCAAAAATTGCTTATCATTGTATTTCACTTATTGCAGTCTTCAAACCTAAAAATAGTTTTTTCGTCACTAAAGGGTTCTACAATTTTTTCGAAATTTCGAAACCATTTCGTTAGTGTAATGGATTAGATCCCCCACTACTGTTGTCTAGTACTTCAAAGCCAAATTAAACTGAGTTCAGTAAATAAAGATTTGGGTAATCGGAGAATAGATTCGGCACTGAGAATGGATTCAAATGGTTCAAACTCCAACTGAAATAACTTATGTTCATTAAACAAATTGTGCCCCTCCGAGTTAAGAGTAAAATAAGGAAGTGAATGATACGCCACTTCGGGTGCTGGCTGCCTCTTGTCTAATTCACAAACGCAAACGGGCCAAGTAAGTATCATGTTATGTGAAGGAGAAAAAGGAGTGACTGGAACCGTAGCCAACCTGAGAGCACTACCACATTACTACTGACTGCATTATATGCCTCTGTGTGCTAGTCGTACAGCAGTGATCAAATAAATAATCCTGCAGATCATTCTTCCATGAGTTGGAGCCCTGCGACTGCGACCATGTACCAGACTGAGTTGATATCTATTAGGGCATCCATTGTAACTCTATTGTGCCTCTAAGCAATGCTTAGCGAATATCAAATAAGGCGCCTTTCATGAAGCAAGGGATTGGAAGCTTGTCTCTCAGATCAGTCGCTTGTCTCACAATTCAGTTTGAGTGTCACACGAAGTGGTTGATAGTTAAATTAAGTTTTCGTGCGTTTAAATTGCCTGATTGTATGATTCTTAAAAGCATAGTCCCAGAATCAACTTCTTTGAAAAGTAATGAAGACAAATTAATACCAAAAAAGTCACCAAAAAAGTAACCAATCTAAACCTTCGTAAAAATTCATATACACAAAATGTAATATATATATATATATATATATATATATATATATATATATATATATATATATATATATATATATATGTATATTATTACTTTTCCCAAGGTTGAGTTATCTATGCATGAAGGGTACTCGATATTAGGAATAGAGCATACGTAATTAGGTGTACATAGAAAATTCGGTTCTTCGCAGTGACTCTGAATTTCATGTTAGTTGTAAAATCACCAGACCATCTGACGATTGCTCCATTGGTATGAAACTGAAATTTCTATGTACACCTAATATATATGTATATGTATATATGTTTGTGTGTGTGTGTGCAAGACTTGTAATATATATATATATATATATATATATATATATATATATATATATATATATATATGAACACTTTGTAATGAGCGAAAGGATAGGATACTGCACTTTGATCCTGAGCAGAAGTTACTAATATCTTAGGCAGAACGCACAGATGCTCTTATCGTACGCAGTAATGCCGATTCATGCACAAATAATCCCATCATTTTTTATGGGTATCACGCTAATAATAATAATAATAATAACAATAATAATAATAATAATAATAATAATAATAACAACAACAACAACAACAACAACAGAGTCTAAGTTGATATATAAACCCAAAACCCGTGATAAAAACAAGACGGTACAAAAATGAAGAGAATAATATTTTTAATCCGAAAGAAGAAAAAAAAAACTGTGCCCCATCGTTTTCAGCACCTAACCCCTTTAGTCTCTTATCCAACTTTACTCTACGCTTTGACCCTTTTCAATGTTTACACTGCCTTTTTTTCTTTTTTTTTTTTTTTTTCAAGTGCACCCCCATACAGAGTCCACCCAACCACCACCCTGAGAGAGCACTTTTCACGGAGACCAGGCTACCAGAATCGTTCATGTGTGGTACGCAGACTCACCGACCGATAAGACTTATTGCTATAGACGGGTAGTCCGAGGATTTAATCGCTGCGAAGATTTGTTGTGCGTTCGTGGCATTCTCCCCACACACGGCCCCCCCCCCTTTTTTTTTTTTTTTTTTTTTTTTTTTTCACAGTTCGTGGGTCTCCCCCGTAAGGCAGGAGGGTGAGTGCCATTTGACGGAGATAGGGAGTCAGGTCAGGGGGAGGGAGGGGGATAATTTTTTTATGAGGTACCAGTTTACCAGGTTTCAGGATTTTGAACGTGCACCCAGCCTCAACCCCGCACACACATACACCTGAAGATTTTGTCATCATTTAACTTTTTTTTAAAAAGTATTTTTCCTCTTTTTCTTTTTTTTTTTTCTTCTTGTCATTTCTGATTTTTTTTCCTTTTGTTCCTCCTTAGTATGTCTACGCTTTTCTCCGAAACGAAATGTATCTGCACTTTTTCCGAAGTATTTCAGCCCTTTTTTATAAGTATTCCTGTGTTATAACGAAAGAAAATTCGCGAGAGATAAGTAGATGAACCCAAGGTATGCAGGGCCGAGCCCTCTGAGTATTCGGTGCAGTGGATACGTCGTATTTGAACCGGGGGATCCAAGGAGGGGGCTAGGAGTTTGCTCATTCCTACTCCACGATGAGCCACCCAATTCCTACTCAGACTGGCACAAGGCCACAGTAGCGAGGCAAGCAATGAAGAAGGAAACTCTTTGCACTTGCGAAATGATCAATTACATTGGCTTAAGCGCAAAAATCAGCTTCAAATTGAAAAAAAACCATTGAGATATATCGGGGGGGGGAGTTCTCAACTAAAAACAATAACTTCTGAAGAATTTATCATCAATTTAGGACGTCTTTCTCTTCCTCTTTTGGTTGCTTTTCATCATAACTCACAGATCGTTACTCTACGATCGCGAAATAAGTTGTATGAATTGGAAATAAGGGATGTGGGAATTCAGATGTCACCGGAAGCTAATTCTTCATTTCTGGCCGGTGCTGTTGAATAACGGTCTGAATGTTGCAATAAAGAGGCAAAGAGTATAAGATAAATTTAATACTAATTATTAATAATAACAGCAATCTTTGTAGATATTTATTGGACAGCACCAATGATGGCAAACCTATGACATACGTGTCAGCAGTGACACGCCACAGTTTTCTAAATGGACTTTGAAAATAAACATTTCAATTTTGTTTTATTATCTTTGTTTTGAAATAACATTTTGAAATTTCAAGTCATATTTTATTGAACTCCTAGTTTTGTAAATTTATTAGAAAAATAGGCGCTTATCTATCGGCATCTGTAAGAATCTACTTAAAACTAACATTCATGTATACGTGTACAAGATACTCCGATAACAGGATTATTCAAAAAATTAAAATTTCGACACGCCATGCTAAAAAGGTTCACCATTACTGGACTAAGCCAACTCAGGCACAAGGCAATATTCATTGACAACTGCCGGCCCATTGGGGATCGAACTCTTTTGCATTTAACCTTTTTTTGCATCAGGTCGATGCAGAAGACCTTGGGCTCTCTTTTGCCAATTGTTTCTCTTAGTGAAATATTATCTGTGGCAAAACTATTCGTGAAAAATCTTACTTCTCATCTCGGAATTTTCCGATTTTTACTATATATTATGATTGACTTATTCATTTCCGATTTTTCCATCTGTATTTAGAAATTCCCCAAAGCATTTGGCCTCCATGTGGCCGGTTACTTTGTCCAGTTCTACTGAAGGATTCGTACGATGAGTTCTTTTCATCTTTCTTCGTAGGTATCAACGTATTTCTTTTTCATGCAGAAGCTGTAATGGGAGGAACTGCTTGAGGACCGAACCCACTATCAAAATACGTGTCAATATCAGGGCGCTCTTTATTCCTTAGATCTACGTACGTATAGTTGAAATGGAATTACGTGCGAGATGTCAAGTCGAAGTTCAGGGAAATTGACCGTGAAAAAAATACTTGCATTAATACCCAGTTTCCATCAATTCGTTCGAACTATTCCCTTTGGGCATGCATACTGCGATCTCACAAAGGTTACTGCATAGAGAGACCTGCGGCAAATCTGTATAGCATTCGGTTCGCGCCCGCAATATTCAAATTCTCCGGATATCTATTTGATTTCAGATAATCTAAAAGCGATAGATCTGATGTAAATGAAACCTGCATTCACACAGATATCTGAATGATAACCTGCCAGTATCTGATTGGGTAATTCATGTAATTCTCTTCGATGTTTTTTTTTTCTTTTCTATGTTTTACGCATACTTTGATATTATGGTACTATGTGTGAATTCTCTTGTTTTGGGCTCAACAGTTGGTTTACTGTATAACTCCTTAAGGGATTTAAAAACAAAAAAAAGATTATATTGTATCCTATATATATATATATATATATATATATATATATATATATATATATATATATATATATATATGGTTCATGAGAAGTGCCTGCCGTATAGATAGCCCTCACAAGTGTTGTGAGTTTGATACACATAGGCTGCCCACAATTGTCACCATTTGTCGAAGACAACTTTGCTGAATATATATGATTGGGCATGCGCATGTATTCACCTCTCTCACTCTCACTCTCTCTCTCTCTTTCTTTGTCTCCCTCTCTCTCTGTCTGTCTGTCTGTCTGTCTCTCTCTGTCTATATATATATATATATATATGTGTGTGTGTGTGTGTGTGTATATATATATATATATATATATATATATATATATATATATATATATATATATATATATATATATATATATATATATATCGTGCCTGCACGTGTATATGTGCATATAACTGACTATATTCAAATCTTGTTTAAGAGTTTCTCATAGAATGTTTCCGTTCGGTATTGAGGGTAGGGCGAGGTTAGGAATCGTTTCCCTTATTATTGGTACAATAGGAAGGTAAGTCAGAATGAGTATATAGATATACTCTGCTAAAACAAATTTATGTTTCGAAAAGACAGTTGATGTGAGAGCAGAAGAGAAAAAACATCATACTATATGTAAGTGGAAAGAAAGAGAAAAGGAAAGAAAGAAAGAAGGAAAGAAAGAGGCGAAACACATGGAAGTGAAGAGGGAGAAAAAGAAGCACACTCGCCAACCTAGTCAAAATACAAGTTAAGTAAAAAAAAAATTAAAAAAAAAAAAAAAAAGATTCTATTGAAAAATACATATGGCCAGAATAAATTCTTTTTATGGCATCGCTGGCTTTTTCCAGTCGAAAAAACATATACAATGGTGGAAAAGCATCAAGAAATAGCTAGATTCAAAAGAATAATCTTTAGGAGCGATCTAGTTGAGTACTGGTACCAATTTCCAAATCTGTAGACAAAACGGTATGACCAGGAGCACCGAAACACACGAACACACAAACTCATAATTACACACAAACACACGCACGTATAAAAAAAAGAATAGAAGCCTTCGCCATCTTTGATGGCTCCAGATATTCAATAAAAAAAAATGAAATGAAAACGTAATTTTAAAAGAAGAAAGAAAGAAATAGAGGGAGTGAAACAGAGAGGGGGAATAATGAACTGGGGGAAATTAACAGAATCATTGGGGTGGGCAAATGAGAAAATTGAAAAAGAGAGAGAAAAATTGAGTGAGAGAGAGAGGGAGAGTTGGGAAATGGAGAGAGTCGGTGTGCTAGAAGAGTAGGTGTCGCTATTAGCAACTACAGCTGCAAAGGTGAAGAGGCAGTTTCAATTTCTGATTTCGTATTCAAGCGGAGAGATAAGTCTGACGATACAACCATCCACCTTTAACCATTCATTTCTTTCTTCTTCTTCGTCAGATTGTGTTTTCTCTTTTCCTTTGTCTTTCTCTTCACCCCCCCTCTTCTCTTTATTATTATTTTCGTTTCTTCTGTTGGCTTATCCTTTTTACTTCTCCGTTTTTTTTTTCCAGCTGAACCTCTTTCTTTTACTTCTTATTCTTCCCTCATTCTCATTCATCTTCGTTATCTTTTTTTTTTACTCTTTCTTCCGCTCTCCCACCTCCTTCGATTTAATGGGCCCTTTTCATTATTCATCTTTTCTCTCCTTTTTTTTGTTCTCCTACGTCTTTCATTCTTCTTCTCGGTCATCATCTTTTCTTCCTCGTTCTTCTATTTCTCCTTCTTCTCCCGTTTTTAGTTTTGCCTTTCCTCCACTTTTTCTCTTTTTCCTGTTCCTTCTTTTCTCTTCTTTTCGTCTTTTTCTTTTTACTTCAATTCAACTTTATCCATTTTCTTTTTCTATTTCTTTTCTCGGCTGTAGTCCTTATCCACATATCTCTCCCCTTCTTCACCCTCTTTCTCTTTTTCCTCTCCAATCTTTCATCTGCTCGCTCTTGCCCTTTTCTCACTCTCCTCTTATTTTTTTTTCTTTTTCTTTCTTTTTGTTCTTCTTCTCGTTTTCACCATTCTTCTTCATTTTCTTCTGTTTTGTGTATCTTTCTATTTCTTCTTCTTATTATTATTACTCTTATCATTATTATTATTATTATTATTATTATTATTATTATTAGGAATCTCACACCAGTTGCCTGGTGGTAACCGCTGGAGTTTGAGTGACAGCAAGTCTCCTCAAGTATTATTATTATTATTATTATCATCATCATTATGATCATCATTCTGCTTCTTCTTCTTCTTCTTCTTCTTCTTCATCTTCTTCATCTTCTTCAATCCCCCCTTACCTTTTCCGCTCATCTTCTCCCCCTCTACCTCTACAAACATTTTTCACCGATCCGAATTCTTTCTTTCTCTTTCTTTTACTGTCTGAATCTTCCCATAATGCTCCATTCGTCTTCCATATTGAAATTTTCTTCAAGAGAATTTTATCAGGATATTTTTATTTTATTCTTTTTACTAATCTTATTTTTGTTGTAATGATTTTTATCACTATGTTACCCTTTTTTCATTTGTTTTTATTTTATTTCATTTTTTGTCGCACGACTTCACGATGATTCAGTGCATTTGTAGATATGACCAGACTAAATAAACATCGCTTTGGTCCCATATTTTTCCACTAAAAGACTTATCTCCCCCTTTCATCTTCTTCTTCTTCTTCTTCTTCTTCTTCTTCTTCTTCTTCTTCTTCTTCTTCTTCTTCTTCTTCTTCTTCTTCTTCTTGTATAGTGTCTCTCCTTTGAGTTCTTGATCTTCTTCTCTCAAAACTCTTTCTCTCTATTCTTCGTTGTACACTTCCACTTTTTACAATTTGCCTTATTCGCGAAATTCATTTCCTTTGACTTCTTCCTTCATTCACCTCTAAATTTCTCTTGTCATTATCTTTTTCGTTATTCACTTCTTCTGCTTCTTCTTCTTCTTCTTCTTCTTCTTCTTCTTCTTCTGATGATGATGATGATGATGATGATGATGATGATGAAAACTTTTGTATTCTTCTAGATGTTTACTCCTGATAGGATCATCACAATGTATCCGTCCGTCTGTCTGTCTGTCTGTTTATGTATGTATGTAACTATCTATCCATATAATATCTCTTTATCTATCAAAGCGACTATTTTTATGTCCATATATCTCCGGGTCTTCGTCATAACTATCCATTTCAGTCCGCTCGCATCTTTATATGTAGCCATCATAATTAGTTTCTACACACACACTCGCATATTAATATATATATATATATATATATATATATATATATATATATGTGTGTGTGTGTGTGTGTGTGTGTGTGTGTGCGTATGTGTGTGTGTGTGTGTGTGTGTGATTATGAATTGTGTTATATCATATTGAAGCCCTTATTTGAAACGATAAATCGTTATTACGCGGTGAATGTATCATTGGGCTTGGTCATACAATGCAATTTATAATCATTCTGCCGGATCATATACCCATTTCCTAATAACACTAACACACACACACACACACACACACACACACACACACACATATATATATAATATAATGCTGTAAAGACAAATAATGATAGTTTCTGACTGTATGATGTTGACAATTGGTGAACGCTAGGGGTCACTTTTTTTGTACCTGAACTAAGAAAGGAAGATGATTACAGTTATTCTTTTCGTTTCATAAATATAGTTAAAATTTAGAATAACCAAACAAGAATGGTAGATAACTCTAATGATTTGTACGTGTTTTAATGAATATTCTCATGACAATGTTTTTATTTGTTTCATGAACAGAAGCCAAGATTGTGTTGTCACTAACTTCCCACCATCTCAATCCAGGAGTATTTAATTGCAAAATTTCTTAAAATCCGTTAGTAGTTTAAATCAATTCGTCTTGAATTCAAATCTCAAAACATAAGAATCCGTTATGGCAATATCAGTCTTGAAGATTGTCTCATGAAATACATGTATTGAATCATATTCCAGGTCTTACTGATATATATATATATATATATATATATATATATATATATATATATATATATATATATATATATATATATATATATATATGTGTGTGTGTGTGTGTGTGTATTCGATAAAATGCATCTACCGAAATCCCACCAAACCTCATTTTTTTCCTATATGGAACCAGTTCATACTATATATATGTATAATAGATACTTACAGAATCCTCATTACAAATTTTCTAACACTTCTCGGTGATTGTCAAGTGAGTCATAGAAAAAAAATTAAAAATCAATACGTGATATACGATCTCGTATGGACATTTTTTCTTAAATTTTACACTGTTCCGTACGTTTTCCACCGACGATCTTCATTATCATTTTTTTAATCATGTTTAAGTTTAGAGAGTTACATAAATTAATGATGTACATGAAAGGTGGAAGATATCATTCTTGTAAGTGAGGAATAACTTTACTTAATACGCAGCGATGTTTATCTTTTTAGATATTAAAGTTATTGTCCGATGTATTAACGCCTGTTTACTTTAATACAAATATTCTTTGGGGTAAAAATTTGGTCACTAATTTTTTTGTTGTTGTTCAAGTGTAGTTTATTATTGAGATAATCAGTGATAATAAGCTTTTCCTCCATTAAACCAATAACATTTCTTTACAACAGCATCGGAAACCTGTGTAGTTAGTTGCTGGAAGTTCTCATTTGATTATTGGTGTTTGTTTTTTCTCTGTCAATTTCCAAACATATTTTTATAGTATTCGTTTCAGGAAGAATGTCTGTGATTATTGTGTTGAATTTTGGATCTAGTAAATAAAGTCGCTACATAGAATTTAGTTTCATTAGGATTTTTTCTACACATGAGCAATACTTGTTTTGTATAAATCATCATTGATAAAAAGCATTGGTTATAAGTATTTGAACAAGCTCACTTTCCATTTTTATTTTTCAAGATTGCAGGGACCATTTTGGATTTAGAAAAGGAGGATCAAAATTAATTACAAAATTAATTGACAACTTTTCTACATAGCAACATGAGTTTCTTCGAATCTAATTAATCAATTCACAACAAGATTTGAGAAGGATAGAAACAAAAAACTTACTTTTTCTCATTTGAATATTCAATTCTATCAAAAAAATCATTTTCCAGAGATTTATCATCCCGAACCACAAAACATGACTAAATGCATTTCCTGTTGTGTTAATGGCAAAAAAATTGGTTCTTCCAAAATTTCCTTATTTTTTACTATCGCATCCAAGTGATTAGATGATATGTATAAATATATAATGTAGCAAAATCTAACTTCCCAAAGTAAGGGGGTGCAATCTTTCTGGTGATTTGGAAATTCCAAAATTGACCTTTGTTTTCAAATACAAGAATCAATTTGACCTCTAATTAATCTTTAGAGGTCACCAGAGATCGGTGCCATCTATTGCATGTTCATCTCAAGGGCAAATTACCCATGAAAATACTTTTGCAGCTCATAGGTTACAGCTTTCTCCATTACTTTGAAAAAGCCTCAACTGACATGATCCTAACAGGTCAGTACCTCCTATCCTATTTTCATACTGGGATGAAGATACCTTAGTATACAAATTGGAAGCATTTGGAGTACAACTGTCAGCGTTAGATTTGAAAATGCCAAAATTGACTTGACCTTGAATTGGCCCTTGAAGATTATCTGAGGACAGCGTTATCCATTGTATATTTCATCCTGGGGCTAACTTACTCTTGCACACAAATTAGCAGCTTGTACGGTGCAACCGTTTAGAATCTATAAAACATTGTCAGAAACTGACATTCTTCGCCCTTTTATATATATATATATATATATATATATATATATATATATATATATATGTATATATATATATATATATATATATATATATATATATATATGTATATATATATATATATATATATATGTATATATATATATATATGTATATATATATATGTATATATATATGTGTGTGTGTGTGTGTGTGTGTGTGTGTACTTCAGCAGCTTATTTCCTTTAAAACATTAAAAATGACAGACAAGGAGCATCTTTTCAATCTTTCAGTAATCTTTTCCTGTTTTCGTATATATATATATATATATATATATATATATATATATATATATATATATATATATTATAGAGAGAGGCGTAATTTTTTTACTTAGATTGGCTGTAATATCCAGTAAAATTAATCCATTAAAACGCAAATATGACCAAAAATTATCATGGAAAAGAGACTTCCAGTGGAATGGGGCGCTCAAATCAGAAACATTTGTCAAGTTTATTATATCATTTAAACATTCGGAAAAAGTGTGCCAATTTACTCTTGGGGATAGTTGTTTGGATCAGATTTTTGTCATTTTTTTTTTTCATTTAATATTTTAATTTTATTAATAAAACATTTTCCAGAAATTTAACATTCAGAACTTCAAAGCATGACTAAATGGACGCCTTGCAATGTTGATTGCAATAACATTCGAATTAAAAAGGTGAAACGATATTTCTGACCAAGTTTAATTTAATGATTTGACAATTTTAGAAAAAAATTATTTTCATGTATTTTTTTACTTCCAATTTCGTGTTCCGCTGTGGCAACGTCATCAGATTAGTTTCAAATGATTATTTTTAGATATGTAATGTTCATTTTTATTATTAGGACAACATAACGACTTTACGTTCCGGTGACGTTATTTGAGGTTCTTTCTAGGATATCCCAATTATTTCAGCGTTTAATACATGGAATTTTGGTGCGTATTTCTCTTCTAGTTGATCTTCGTTGGGATTCTCTACATAATTCATAATTGTAACCGGATCTTTTTCTTAGATATATGAAAATTCACTTTTTTAAAATTAACAAATCATTCATATAGCATTAATGTCAAATCATTCAATTATTTATCTAGTGGTAGAATCATATGATACAATATGGTGCCAAATCGTTAGATGTTTCTAAATAATTACAAGCCTACTTCTGGATGAAGGCATTCCTACCTCCTTTTATAAAGAGCGTGATTATGCTAATTTCTACCGTGTCTAACCGGCAAAGTTTTCTATCTCGTCTCTACATCTTGTCTGGTGTTTTCCGTCTGCGTTCACTCTTCCTAGGGCACCAATCAATCACATTTTGTTCGATCTGTTGTCCCTTCTTCTTGCTATATGTCCTGCCTATCTCAACTTTTGTTGTTTAATAAGTAGTACCTTATCATTCACCCTGGTCTCTTTCAGAATAAAACCACTCTAAAAACAAACTCAGAATAGCACAGAAGGCCATGAAAAGAGCAACGTTATGAATAACGCTAACACACACACACACACGCACACACACACACACACATATATATATATATATATAGATAGATAGATAGATATGTACCTTTAGCAAGCATCAAATTTGTTGTTGTCACTTGTTATTTATAAATTCCAAACCCTTTTTCCCACATCTAACACATCACACTCTCATTTTCCCTCCCGAAACAACGTTATATAAGTTGACAATATGGAAAAAAGATAAAGACTTGTGACTACTTAGTACATCTTAAATTCTTTATTAAAGGGTTGAATAGCTTTCGTACGATCCACCCGTGGAATTCTTGGTTTCGTCAGAGCTAGGAGAGCGAAAGTTTTGAGAGAAATGGTGATAATGACTGATGGTAAACAAACGCTATGGCACAACATTGAAATCTCTTACCCCACAATTTCGACCCAAAGAAAGACACAATTAATCAAACACGAATGCGTCATTGTGTTCAAGCTATTGCAAAGTGCTGTGGAAGACAGAGGATGGATCATGGAAGCTTATCGTAATGATTCAGTGGGCGCAAGCACGAGTCTGGAATGGTTTGTGAAATAGCAAAAAAAGGGGGTTTTGAGCTCAAAGACAAAGAATGTTCCGTGATACCTCAGAACTTGAAATTAGAATCGGAGGGATATTTGAC
>OY735207.1:20035272-20052772 GCA_963457665.1 Thysanoteuthis rhombus | reverse complement strand
CAAGACTTTACTTCGTACAGGAATATCCTCCCATATTTGTATTTAAGTTCCCAATCAACTTTCGTATATCATATATAAATGAACTTCGTTCTTAATGTTTGACAATGTTTGTAAAGATATATGCATGTATAACTCGTTTGCCAGTGAGTAAGATTTTGAGTCTTGAACCGAACGACAGTTGCATTTCTAGTAAAATTTATATTGCAATTTGCTTACAACCAAACCCCACGGTTCTCTATGATCACCGAAGTTAAGCAACGTCGAACCTAGTCAGTACCGTGATAGATGACCGCTTGGGAATACCAGGTGCTGTGGGCGAGAATGCTCTTCGTGTCTCAGGGTTGGGAGTCGGGGAATATGTTTGTGTATGATTCACCCCAGGTTTTCATTAAAGCCAAAATCAAAGGCACGAAAGGGTGGACCCCTCTACAGGGGGCCCTGGGCCTTCGTCGATGAAGAGGCGGCGGCAGCGGGACAGTAAAAAGAAAAAAAAACTGTAACCCAGTGCGTTTGGCGAGAGCTGGAGTCGGGGAAACGCAGGGTTATGAGAAGTTTTACGTTTGCACGAGTGGGGCAGAAATCTGGGAAACAAGATGGGGAACTCATATCAACTGAATATCATACACACACACACACACACACACATATATATATATATATATATATATATATATATATATATATGTATGTGTGTGTGTGTGTGTATAATTTTCTTTTCCCACTCCTGCTTTCTTATATTAAGTGTGAGTAAAAGTTTCGAGCAAAAAACTGGTTTTCAACTGTGTTGTAAGTCTCTTCCTTCAAGATGTGTGCTTGATATATATTTAAATATACATATATATTCAGGTTTGAGCACTCTTTAAGTGAGGTAACTCGTTCATTGTAAGTGTATGCAATGCTCTTCCATAGGAGTAGAGCTCTCTGGTGGATGGGGAATATACGCTAAAATAAATATAGCGCTTGTATTCAACCTTACTGAACGTAAAGCAGATGTAGGATACCGGCCTCCGGGTCTGAAGCGAGAGTTTCAATCCTGCCTCGTGGTACTGGATGGGATAACGGATAGTCTATTGCCACACTGAGGAGTTGCAACACAACGAAACAGATGTTTGTGGATGACACAATATATATATATATATATATATATATATGTATATATGAGCCAATGTATGGTCTGAATATATATAAATATATACATGCATGCATCCGTGTGAGCAGATTCATTCATATATTCGCACATGGTATATATAGGGAGTGAACATTTATGTATGCATAATTTTATATATATATGTACATACAAGTAATTAGGAATTAGAGTGGGAATTACAATATTCTTCCGGGAACAAACTATCCATTCTACTGATATATATATAGTTTGATTTATCCCTTTGAATTATAAACAGCATATGAGGAATAAATCTTTTTGCTAAATATATGGAACCCAAGACCTTTTGGTAGTCGTCTTAACGTGGCGTCGCTCTTAACATTGAGCTAAACAGACCAACATCAAGTCGAAGGCCCAAAGAACTGCTTCATGTTAAAATTCTTGTCTTGTCAATTTACTATCCATATTTCCTTAATTGTTTCTCAATGCAGACAATTATCGGTCGCAGGTTCGATTCCTGTAGCAGCCTATTTTCCTAAATTGTTCATTCTATTTACGCAGTCTAGTACAAATGATACATTTCTCTGGCTCCTGGCTGACCGCTGGCTTGCTCTTTTTTCCCGATACCGCTCTTTAATCGTTGTCGTAGGATTACGGTTCGATTCAAAGTTATGATAAAAAGCTACTGAAAATTACGATGAAAGTAAAAAAAAAACTGGCCAAAATTATTAATAATGTTGTAATACTTAATCCGAGAATAGAATTTGAAAAACAATATCGTTGTATTAGAAAGGCAGCTAGGTAGCAACTCTAAACCTCATCAGCGTGGAATATAGGTTGAGTTATGTTTAAGGTGTTATAGAAAGCTACAGAAAATTAGGATGAAGATGAAAAAATTAGTCATAAATTGTAACACTGGAACGCACTAGTAGAGTGCGATCCAAATATGCTGACAACAAAAATAGCGAAGAACTTTAAAATCGAATACGACTGTTACAAACACATCACAAAACAAGAAAACCCTTTGACGAAAATAACTAACAAAGAGGTGAGATACAAATAAGTGCACCGTTTTTACTTGCAAATTTTTCCAGTAGTTTCATATGGTAAATATACCTACAAAAGCTCAGATTAGGATTCATTCGAAAGATTGAAAGAATAAAGATGGAATTTAGATGATGGCTGCAATCGATTGCCATACTTCGCTGAAAAAAGGCGTACCGTTTCAATCTTTATATGAACCCGACTTGACACTTTGAAATTTTCTTTATCGGAATATGTTGTCTGCTAAAAAGTGAACCCCAACGATATAGCTCTTGTACTTCTGTCTTTTCAATCACACATCTAAAGGCCATAAAACAGATCCTAGTTTTCTGGAATGTGAATTCTGTTGGGACCTAAAGATGACTAAACCGGACGCTGGTCACAAAAAGTAGTTTTAAATTCGGTGGCCGACATCTTCAATCGTTGAGGAGCAACCGACGGGGATTGTTGGCTTGAACAGCCTTTCGATTTAGAAACGCAGTATTTGGTGGGGGTGTGGGGGGAGAATCAGCAAGTGGGTTGCCAATTGACAAAAGACGAATGTCTTCTGGAGATGTCTTTCCCAGACAAATTCGAGAGAAAGACACATTTCTTCTATCATGGGATTCCACGGTTTATGTTGAACCAATTCTGCTACGGGCATTAAGCAATTCCGTAAAACACAATCGCAGTTTTTTCTTTAAAACATTCTCGTTTCTTATACATAATGAGAATACTCTACCAACTCTTTCTCATAGGAATATAGAAAATATTGAATGTCTTGTCGCGGGCTAAGGTTACTGAACTAGTCGTGCTGGCTGTTACTACT
Source organism: Thysanoteuthis rhombus (assembly GCA_963457665.1). Lineage (NCBI taxonomy): Eukaryota > Metazoa > Mollusca > Cephalopoda > Oegopsida > Thysanoteuthidae > Thysanoteuthis > Thysanoteuthis major. Next base: position 20,049,815 of record OY735207.1, on the reverse strand, counting down.
GTAGAGTGTTCGATCTTCATTGGGGATCCCACATTTTTGCCTTTCTGACAGAAAGCTCAGTGAGCTTAGTAAATACATGGAGTGAATAGGGGATATGCTGCCGCAGAACAGGAATTAGCAAGCTATTTCTCACAAATAGAATTTAAAAAGTAGGGCAAACAGTTTTTAAGACGACTAACAAATGCAAGAAGGAAAGCACATTTTGAAAAATGAGGTAAGGAATCAATAAGCTACAAGCAAATTGAAAAGATAGGCATATTAAATCGGTCAGTAAATGTAATCATGATTGCAACAGTCGCTACAAATGTTAGGACTTGTCCTTGATCTATTTTGTTCAGATGATAATTCATTTCCGTATTTTCACAGAGCGGGTCATAATCTGGATTCGAAATGGCCAGCATTAAGAAGCTCAATTCAGTAAATCTGGAAAGGTAATGGATTTGGTACTTATGTAAAAACCCCCAAAATAGTTCGCCATTCCATTTGCATGTTATATATTGAAAATCAAGGGGGTAAAAGATTGTCAGTGATTGCCAATTAATCCAAAGTCCATTGTTAGAAATAGGCTCTTATGTGCATAATGAAGGTATATTTGTAATGATTCTCCTGAAGAAATAAATTGTAATTGATTAATTTTTAGAAATGCATTGCGAATTATTTTATCATAGAAATGAATTGAAAATGGAGAAATGGATTTTCAAGTGATCACGGACTGACATTAGTATTGTTGACAGAATAAGGCTAATTTCTTCTCTCTGAGTATTCCTCTGACCCCAAGTTAGACAAGCGGGAATGCAGGGTATGTGTTTCTTTTAGTTCATACGTATCTATCATAGAATCGCGTTGAGTTCATAAAAGTTTGCTTACATCTATCAGGTTAGCTGTCTCACCTTCCTATCAACGTTTGTTCAATACACATACAACACACATATATATATATATATATATATATATATATATATATATATATATATATATATATATATACATATATATATATATATATATATATATATATATAGAGAGAGAGAGAGAGAGAGAGAGGGGGGGAGAATCTAAAAAGCCTTACAATTTTAAACACTATACATTAAAATACTTTTTCATTTTTTTTGTCTCTTTAGTCACCTATTTCCCAATACCCATCAATCACATTATATTTATACAAGAAAACAGTGTTTAAAAAAACTACCAGAGATAAGAGATTACGAAAAGAAACAAGGGATAGAGATACATAAAGACCATCTGTATACATTTTGCACAACGCATACTTTTCGTGGGGACCAACGAAATATCCCCAATTCAAGAGAGGATAGAGTCAATCTAGTCTAAGGTAATGCCATGTTCGAAAAGAATTCATAGAAAGATGCCGGAGATCTGAAAAAAAAAATCTTGCTGTCATTCGATCGTCGGCGATAACCATCAGACATTTGTTGTTAACATGCCGATTAAAACAACAATCCTATTTTACTGTAGTCGATTATTGCACTATTTATTGTTTTAATTCTGTTTGAGTGAATGTCAAAAGAAATAGGTTAAGTAATAATAATTGTCCTGTCGTAAATTATATCTTAATCAGAGCGGTTGATTTGTTCCAAAATTTTCCAAACCGTTCAAAACCACTCTGTTCAAGCTCTTATAGTTTAACGTATTTTTCAGCTTATACTCGGTTGGATTAATTATCATAATCATCCGTGTATGATAAACATCCCTAATTATGGGCTATTAAATCCTGGAAAAATATCTCTCGTGTGTAATATGCACTGATTTTTCAGAATTTGTTGCAGCTAGATTTAACCTTCATTCAAGATTTTAATCTGGTTCGTATTGAATTGAAATGATACTTTATATGATTTACATAAAGTTTTGGAACACAGACGTCGTAGTATTTCATTTTGAAAACGTTATCAAATAGATTTTCCTAAATCATGTCAAGTTCTTTCCTTGGCTTTGCTAGAAGAGAAAGAAAAAGGTCCAAATTTTTGTCCAGAGAAACAAAAAAAATTCATGATTTTTGTAAAGTAAAATGTAACTGTTTCAAAGTCTTTTTTGTTTACTTTTAAACGGCACAACATCAGTATGTTATAGTTGATGATTGACAGTAATTTGATAGATTAGCAAATAAAACTTTTACATAAAAGTGTTTTCTTTTCATCGAGTGTCGATTTTCTGCCGAATTTACTTTATCATTCCTATAAGTTATATTAATGTACATACATTCTACTTATTTATTTAGCAGGTTTTTAGATGTTTTAAATCTTACATTATTGTCAATAACAAATAACAAATAACTACGAATGGGAAAATAATTGAATTATTACAAATGTTTGATTCTAGATATTCCCAAAAAGTAGGTCTAAATTCATTCGATGAAAAACAATTAATTCAATGATTGAATAACTTGATTTAGGAAAACCTTTAATATATTGAAAATTATGATTTTTTTTGTTTGGTGTCTACAGTTTAAATGATCTTCATCTTACATCTAAATTTAAATTATTCTGGTTGCGTTTAGATATAAGATATTGTTTTTAAATGTTCAAAGAAATTATACTTGAGCATATCTACATTTGAAACGAAATTTTTAATGGTGTTTGACTATTTGACATTATGACAGACACGAGACAGTTCTGCTGTTACGAGGTGCCGTTATTCTTCATGTGAAAAGATTATTTTAAACTTATTGAGATAAGTATTTCAGCTGGTGCTTTTACGCTGGCTACGGCACCAACCGTCCCCGTCAGGGCTCCCCATATCACAAGTTTCTCTTGTCTCAGCTTGCGATATGTGAAATGGACTTGAAGGCGACAAGCACCCAAAGTGGTGCCACTCTCCCATTTTCCCTTACGACACCGGATATTCCCAAGTGGTCACAACTCTAGGTACAGACCAATCTTGACGTTGCTTAACTACAGTGATCGAACGAGAACTGATATATCTACGTGATCTGGCCATTATTTCATCAAAGGCTAAATTTGAAACTGCTTGTCCAGTAGCAGTCTGTAATTCTTTGTTCGATTTGGACAAGAAATTGTCTGCGAGAAAGACAGAGACAGAGACAGAGACTTTGAATATGTCTTCCACTAAATTCAACGATGCTCCCAGAATGGAGGTATAGCATTACCTTGCGGATCAGATATATTACGGTAAATGTATTGCTGTACAAATTAAACTAAATAAGTGTATGCAGAAAAAACACATTAGATCATAATAAGACCTTGAACGGTGCAGTTTTGATCGGTACGGAAGTTTTCGGAAAGATTTAGCCGCACTAATGAAGATATACCTGTATCAGCAAGATAATTAGTGGCGCGATGGAAAGGAGGAAAAGGATAAGAAAACCAATGAATCTGTTACGGAATAGTTATGCTCTCAAAATCGTCACGTGATCAGAGGTCCTCTTCTCTGAACCCTTATGAATCTTCCTTCCTGCATCAATACCAGCACCACGCCAAACAAAACATTTTTTCGGGTCAGACTCTTGAACGCTTGATGCGAAAGCCTGAAGTGAGTTCCACGTGCAAAATGGAGTTCTGCTTGCTTGGCAAATTGTGCCACAGCCAAGACAAGATGGAAAATTCTCTCCCTCTTCCTCTGTCTCTCTATCTTTCTTTCTCAATATATATATATATATATATATATATATATATAGCGAGAGAGAGGGAGAGACACACACACACTCACAGAAAGACAGAGACAGACGGGGGACACAGTGTACGTGAAGCGATTGTGCTACCCTGTGTTCAATCTTTTTCACGTCCACCAGCCTCTTCCAACGAAACCAAAACCATATGTATTGCGTCTGAGGGTGCGCGCCTGCGAATCTAATTTAGATCAGCCATTTTGAAAGTTTCTGTCTGCTTCAATTCTGTGCGTTGTGCGCATGTGCGAATGTCTACAATGCAGGAAAGTTGAATTGTCTTAGCCAGTATGTGTAACGTTCGAATCGATGCACGAGTTTGAGAAAATAGAATAGGAAGAGAAAAGGTCGTTACAAAACGTATTCCCAATCTAGATATTTAACTAGCATAGCCATCAAAGATAGTGAATGGTTCTATCCTTTTTTATATATGCATATGCTTGTCTGTTTGTTTATGAGTTTGTTTATGTTTCTATTTGTGTACTATAGTGCGCCTGGCTATACCGTTTTGTCTACATATAATCGGTATAAGTATTCCACTAGATCTCTTCTATAAATGTCTTCTTTATTTTCGGAAAAAAAGCTTTTTAGAATATTTTTAGGCCTCATTTTGATGGGTTTATCAATGATATTTAGATTCTAGAGAATTTTGATGTTTTTAACTCGATTTTAGATTATTTCCAGAAAAATAAACGCCAGTGATGTCATGAATAGAATTTATTCTGACCTTTTTTTATTCTTCGACGCAATTTTTCTACATGACTTCACTTTGACGTTACGACAGTTCAATTATTGACAGTGATGGCAGGATAAAAAATTTTTTTTCTATTTTACAAGTTCAATGTTGACAATCTCAATGTTTTTCTTTTGATTTTTTCGAATTATTGATTCCAGTGTTAGCGATTCAGATGTTTCTCATCTCTTTCCGAATTTGGGAGAGATTTCCACAATCGGAAATTCGAAAAAAAAAAAAAATCTAAATTGTTAACCCTGACAGGAATACATTCGAATATCCTATTGGTCAATGCAAATGTTTCTAACATTCTATGCAAAGTCTTTTATTCCTATACATTCTTACCGTCATAATTTGATCATTTCCAATAGTTCCTGTTTTTTATGATCTTATGACACCTTTCAGCTGAATTGTGTATTCAATCATCGAAAACAAATTTGAAAAATAACAGTGACTCAATAAAAATCGTCACTGACCAACGTTTTAGGTAGCATACTGTGTTGGGGATGATCAATTAAAAAATTGGAATCAATGAATAAGTTCTTTCGCTTTTTTGTTGGGCAGCAACTGAATTGAAAAAGATCAAACATGAACCCTACGGAATTAGGAACCAATCTAGCATAAACTTACATTGTAAATTGAACCCCTTTCGAAAAGCTTTTTCAGAGAGATATTTGAAAAATGTATTGACATGGGGATTCATTGTCCTTGAGATGCCCTATTATATGACCCCTTAGAGCGCCTTGTCATGATTTAATGGTTTGTGAGCTAGACCAACAGACTATTGCTGTGTGAATCTGATCCCAACTGGGTGTCCTGGAATAAGGAGTAAATATTTTGATTTTCAGACCTTTAACTCCATTGGCACGACTTGTGCGCGAGGATTAACTTGAAAAATCAATTGGAAACAAATAGTTTCATCACAGACACAAAAGTGGATAAATATTTCAAACTGCTGTCAAAAATTGTATGTACAACTTGGCGGGTTTGGAAATTAGTCACAGAGACAAGCATTTAAACGCTGGCGGACGTACGCTTTTGTAAGTTCTCGTGGAATTCATTTATCTGATTTCTGTATTTCTGTAGACTTGTAGACGATGTACAATAATTAAGTAAGACATTTTCAAGATCTCCATGAAACTGCTCGAAAGATGACACTAGGAATTTCGCATCAACGTAATACATGCAAACCTTGTTTGTGCACGGAAGCGTGTTTGCACCGAAGAGAAAAGTGATTATTCAAATCATTAATCTTAGCTTGTAGACAAGTGTATATTTTACAGTGGACACTTGATATTTTTCAAAGTATATAGTATTTGTATGTACATAACCAAAGTTGACAAAACCCTGAAATGAATATATACATGAGACTGTCTGTGTATTGTTTTCAGTAGCTATCGTTTACAAAATTAGCCTGCAACACACGAGCATAAACTTCTGAGTGTGCGTGGGCGTGTGTGAATACTTCATCATTCCTCTGGTTCCATGTCTTCCGACATAGAATGGTACAGTACAGGTATACCTTGATTAGTGCGGTTAATTAGTTCCAAATTATAATCTAATGTGTTTGTTATTCCAGCTAATACTTAGTTACGTTAATTTGTACAGCAATACCTTAGCCGTATTAAATTAAAACACGTACAAATCAAGACCACACTATTTCGAGTTATTGGTGTGTGTGACTATCGGGTTTTACTTGGTAGGGCCTTTATCTTTTCCGAAATGTATAGTCACCACGCTTTTTATACATCCTGGTGTGGCAACACGCATACCACTCTCATTGGCTGGGGTGCCTTCAAGTCTGGTTTCCCGTCTTCTTCGCCGTTCCAGGCGCCTGTCCATTGTTGAATGTACTATTTAGACATTTCAGATCCTCAGGTCATAAGATGTGAGCCTTATCCTGCCAAGCTAGACCATGACACCTTGGAACCTGGTATTTATCAAGGGTCCCTCACCGAGGTACTAACCAGACTGGGCGTTGCTCAACTTCGATGGTCATGTAAGAATCGATGTGTCCAATGCAATTTGACCGAAAATTGCATAAGCTTGTATTATATTCGATCTTCAATGGGCGCTCCATTGTTGTGGCCCCGTGCCTGACTGAGCAGAACTTACTTTAGACACCTGCCGTAGAGTAGTATCTAGCCAGCTACTTTCGTGGGGCACGAGTTTGATACTGATATTTGTATATATATATATATATATATATATATATGTGTGTGTGTGTGTGTGTGTGTGTGTGTGTGTGTGTGTGTATACATATATATATATATATATACATATGTGTATATGTATATATATATATGTGTATATATATATATATATACATATATATATGTGTGTGTGTGTATATATATATATATATATATATATATATATATATATATAAAGAGGGAGGATGTAAATCCGATATAATGTTGTTGAAAAGTTGACGATATGGAAAAGGAAAAATGAAGATTACTTGGAAGTACATTTCAATTCTTTTTCATTGGAGGGTGTAATAGCTGACATGCGTTTCACCCGTCGTCCCAGAACTTTGGAGGCGGAAGTTGTTTTGAGAGAAATGGTGAAAATTACAGAAAAGCCCGAATGGTAGTTGGGACAGAGAAATTCTTGCATATAGGTGGAGACAAATGGGACGGGGTATTACTGAGTAGTGGAGGTAAATGGGTTTTTTCCCCGATATATGTAGGTTGGGACTTGTGACAAGTTCAATCATTTTGGTGGATAAGGTTGTTTGGGGGAGGTAAATGAAAGTGCCCTGATGATGAGGTATGTATGAGGAAGGGTTAGATTTTTTTATTTGTTACAGGGGTGATACATATGTATATGTGTTATATATATATATATATATATATATATATATATATATATATATATATATATATATATATATATAACTGGGGGGTAAGCCGGCGTCCACGTAATCCTGTGTAAGGACAGTGACAAATTCTACGTCGGATAGATATCAAAACCTCGCAAAAAACAGAAAAAGACTAAACGAACACAAGTGAGCCCTCAGACTGGATGAGAGGACGAATACCCTGATCGAACACAGGAGCATACACAACCACAACTTCAGCTTTCACCAAGCCCACCTCATCAAGAAAATTCACAACTCTTCGACAAGGAAATGCGTCAAAGCAGCCTTTATATCCCAATGTCATACAGTAACTCAAAGATATGGGCACTTTCAGATTGCGAACACTCTAAATACTAAGATTTTAAAATAGAATCGCATAGACACATTACATTACGATACCAACATACAAGGTAAACCGACATTCAATTCAAAAACGTAACAAGCTCACATTCACCACCCCTTTAACAAAAGTTTTAAAAAGTCTCACCAACCATCAACCAAGAAGACTAAATAAAACAACTCACCTACATCCACCCTGTCCCACATATACCAACACCTATCCATTAATTCCAAGACACCTCCTCTCTATCTTGAAAAATCATCAACAAAATCCACTTTTCCCTGAGAAATGATCATTCTAGCCCATCACTGCCTTTCTTATCTAAGACAAACCAAGTACCAACAGAGACAGGAAACATACACCCCCTGATCCTGACTTCCATAGACCCATCATATTTCAAAATAAATGTCACCCTCGATTACACAGATACAACCCCCCCTCCTGCAACCACACAGAAACATTCACATTCTCCTCTTCAGCATCAAAATATAAACAGCATATTTTTCTCGGTGAATCGCTGCAAATATTTTTTCCTCTGAAAAAGATGGCTGCGCCCCGTTATAATGCATTGAACTAAACTGGATTATTAGGGAAAAACAAACTTTGAGATGTTACACCTTTCTCTTCAGTTTTTCTCTTCACCTTCCAACTGTCAATTTCATTTACACCCTGTTGGATCACTTCACATCCACAATACAAACATATACGTGTGAGTTGGGGGGGGGGGGCAGTGAATAAGTTATGATCATATTCCCTGAAATTTTAGGTTGTTCCTCATATGTATCCTGCACATAGCCATCTGTCTGACTGACAGAATATTTGCTTATGTTTCATACTCATAAAACACACGCACACATACACACACACACATATACATATATATATATATATATATATATATATATATATATATATATATACATATATATATATATACATATATATATATATATATATACATATATATATATATACATATATATATATATATATATATATATATATATATATATATATATATATATATATATATATCATTAATGTTATAAATTACTGTCAGATCCAGGAGGTATGTGTCTCCGGGGGTAAACAGTAATATAGTTTTTTTTTTCAAAAGGTTGGAGGCGGGGTGTAACTCTATTCTCCTGAAGAAATGCCATAAACATTGGAATACCATGTTGAGAATCTCAGTTTCTTTGGGTTTTTTTTACAGTTTACTATATATATATATATATATATATATATATATATATATATATGCACATATATATATATATATATATATATATATATATATATATTCCTTAGATGCTGCATGCTAATTAGATTCACGCAGATATATGCACCTAAGTAGACTAACAGCGTAAACAATTTCATCCCAATTTCAAACTTGGTTTGCCACTTCCGTTTGCGGTGTCGATATTGTTACGCTAATCTGCATCTCATGCATATATATATATATATATATATATATATATATATATATATATATACACATATATATATTCATATATATATATATATATATATATATATATATATATATATATGTACGTACAACAATGTTTTATTGAAATTTAGTCCATTACAGTGGTTAACCATTATTTTGTTATCCAAGATTTCCAAATAGACGAATCTATATCTAGTTACATTCTGCGTTTATATGTCTGTAATAATTTACTTTGACTTTACATTCGAAATAACTTCGTTAAGGTAATACTGCGTTCCTTCCCGTGTCTTGTCATCAGATAACGAGAAGTTAATTGTTTATGTTTTTTATCATAGTTCTACTTATACTAAGTTGTAACAGAAAGCGAAACATGTTAGTATAATGATCATACACACATACATATATATGTGCTTGTGTGCGCTGTGTGTGTGTGTGTGTGTGTGCATGTGTGTATAAAACTTTACAGCTTTAAACACTAAAAATAAATAAAAATATTATGCATCATTTTAGTCAATTATTTCTGAATATCTGTTCATGCAATTTATGTTATCTTTTCAGTGGTTTTCATATTTGATACAGAATCAGATATAATGATATTTTGTATGATTTTTTTTTTTTGTTTAGATCAGTTGTAACCGTTTCAGGGATTCAAAAACATACTTAACATTGCTTCCCATCTGATCCAACCTCACCTCAAGCATTGTTTTTATACATATCTTTATTTTATTATCTTTAGGGTCGAGTCATAATACGTGCAGTTTGTTATTTTATGTAGGATATCAACATAATGTATTATACATGGATGTTACTTCATTTAAACTTTTAAAAGAAAGGGCTTGCTTACAAAGATTCCCCCCAAAACGTATTTGACAATGAGGGACCAATAAGTATAATAACAGACGTGACTCGCTGTTCGTATCGCTCCAATTGAGTGTTCACCCCGGTTGATATCAAATTTGTTCTGTCAGTTTTGATATATACATGTGTGAGTGTGTATAACATTATGATAATTTGAGTCGTTGCTACTTGTTTATTCTATTTACGTTGTCTAGGTTGAATGATACATTAACCGTGTTATGGTGGGAAATCATTTCAAAATAAGTTTATATATAACACAATTTTATATCTTTTTAGCCCTGTATCTTTAATGGGCTCTTACTCGGAGAATAAAACTAAAACAGATAGTTTCAGCTCGTTACGTAATACTTTAGAAGAAAGTTTCAATTTGTGATACAATTACAATGCAGACCTGAACCCTGACTTTATCGACATTTGAAATTACGTCATTCAGAGAATTCAAAAAATCATCAGTTGTCATAAAAGTTCGAAAAACAAAACGATTTGATCGAACAAAATAAGTTTATATATAACATAATTCATAATCATTCTATCAGATCATATATATCCATTTCTTGATACATAACTCTCGCGTTGAATGTGGCAAATAGATTGATGATAAACGAGAAGAGAATATAGTGTGAAAACTGGTATTTGGACCTTTGCATTACCCGTGGCTGTTTAGCTCAATCGTAAGAGCATTGCTACGCTGGAGTAGCTACCCTATCGATAGCTGGTTCGATTCCTGCAGCAGCCCAATTTTCTTTAATTATTTATTCTATATACGTTGTTTAGGTTGAGTGATACATTAACCGTGTTATGACGCCAGAGATCATTTTTAATGAGTTTCTAAATAGTATGACACAATTTATAATCATTTATATATACTGTAAAACTCATACCGGGGCTTACAAAGATATAAATATACGGCATATTGATAAGGTATTAATATCCGCGAATAAGATTATTCTCGATCTAAAGATTTAAACTTGAATAACAGTAATATTATTTTTGATCCGAAAGAGCGTTCTTTATCTCTATACAGAAATATTTATTACATACACTTTAAAATTGACAACGAAAATGAACCTTTGTTCAAGGTACCGTTTTACAGATGTCGTTGTTATAGATTATTGTTGATAAATCGTCATTCTCCTTACATTTAGCCACATTTAGCCAATTCAGCTAATTAGCCAATTCAGCTAATTACCCAATTCAGAATGGACGTTCAAGGATAGCGGTCTTGTTAAGATATATTCGTTCTCCTTACATTTAGCCACTTTTAGCCAATTCAGAATGGACGTTCAACGATCGCGTTCTTGTAAAAATATATATATATATATATATATATATATATATATATATATATATATATGTAGAGAGACAGACAGACAGACAGAGAGAAAGGCAGATTGACAGACAGAGACAGAGAGACAATGACCGAGAAGGACAGAGACTGACAGACAGAGTTTGCGTGTAAAGAACTCGGGGAGAGAATGGGGAGAAAAAAAAATTGAAACCTATAGCCCTAACCCTAACCCGTACTTCTGCGTTAGTCATCGCTGTTTTTATTTACTAAACTTTTCAACCTTTCCCATTCGTAAGAAAACATCACCAGGCTTCATTGTTAATGTTAAACATGTATCTGGTTACCAAGCTAATGCATACTGTCTAAAATTTCATAAATCTCGAAAGGGTAAGAAACACACTGAAAGAAAAGTACATCTGTAACAAAGCAGAAAAGACGTTAAGAATACAAATGCATACAAATAAATATGTTTATTTACTCTAGTCCCGCCTGACACGACTTGCTGTGGACTTAGAAGCCAAAAGCGACTATTTCCTGGATATGTACCCGATTTCCTTCTACATGATATATGTTTTTTAGATGTGTTTGCATGCATCTCTATGAGATGGTCTGTAGGTCGGTCGGTCGGTCGTTCGGTCTCCAGTATGTTTCGAAATGGATGTTCATGATAGAGAGTATCTTTTTAGCCCTGTATCTTTAATGTGCTCTAATTTGGAGAATAAAACTAAATCAGATAGTTTCAGCTCGTTACGTAATACTTTAGAAGAAAGTTTCAATTTGTGATATAATTACAATGCAGACCTGAACCCTGACTTTATCGACATTTGAAATTACGTCATTCAGAGTATTCGAAAAATCATCTGTTGTCATAAAAATTCGAAAAACAAAACGATTTGATCGAACACTCTTTCTTCAGGAAGTGAGTTCCTTTCACTTGACTTCATATTGGTACAAAAAAATACCATTAGTACAGGCATTCTCCAATGTAATCCTGTTTGCGATATCAGAGACGCAATTATTATATTGTCACAGGCATTCCCGATACAGCCCTGTTTGCACTATATGTATACTGAATCGATCAAAAATAGTTATTATTTTGATACAGGTATCCTCTGATACAACGCACTTCGTTATAGCACGATTCAATATATATATATATATATATATATATATATATATATATATATATATATATATATATATATATATATATATATATGTATATATATATATATGTATATATATATATGTATATATATATATATGTATATATATATGTATATATATATATATATATGTATATATATATGTATATATATATATATATGTATATATATATATGTATATATATATATATGTATATATATATATATATGTATACATTGAATGTGAATTTTCTCAGCCTGTCACAAAAGAGTGATGTAAGTAGAGGATTTATTGTAGTAATGACAGGTGGAATAAAGACATCGTTGAACTAATGTCCTTGTTTTCCGAAATATTGCTTCAAAACCACTCCGTAAGTTATACCACGAAAGTTATGGCGTGTTGTGGGCCTAAAGGTGGGAGTGAATTAAGCCCACACGATACACTGGGGTTGCCACGGGGTATTTTTCGAGACCAAAATTGATCGAATTTGGTATTGAATAAAGCTATTTGGTATCGAAAGTAAAGTAAAGAATTGGTACCAAAGGAAAATCTACGAACCATAACAATCCATTGCACTCGAATGATTTGAAACGACATTGATGTACATGAAGAAGAGAAAAAAATGTTATCCCAATTCCTGTCAGCTTCGTCTGACGGTTGATTTAGATCATCTGATCATTTCGGTACTGAAGCTACTCAATTTGGCCCCAACATAAAACAAACTTGGTCTTGTGTGGCAAAATACATCCGGCGACCCAGACCCACGCAGCTCCGTTCATCAGAATGATCCATAAAGCAATCACAGAAAGAAAGATATCGTGGGCCTTGTACCACCACGGTAATGGCTTGGGATAAGTCTTCGGTTTGAGGAGAGTGGTGCCTTTAAAAGAGTGTTATATTGAAAGTTTCTAACCTTAAAACGTTGCCTTTATTCTAAACAACAGAGTAACGTGCTGTCTTCATAGTACAATCTGATTCTAAAATCCTATTGAGGGGAGATTAAACATTAAGCAAGTGCGTATTGCACGATGATGCGCAATATACATTGAGAATACAATAATCGCTGAGTGAACTGACGACGTACGACCTCATTTTCCAATTTTTTCATCAAAAACTTAACTCGGATTCAAGATAATCCGTTGTGAATATTGAAGACTTTTTGATTATCCACATAAAGTTTTCATTTGTTTTCCCACGAGTTCAATGTCTTTTCTCGTACAACGTACCGACCGATTCATTCTTCAGCATTTTACAGGAAAAAATTTCGTGGAGCATCAAACATTTCATGGTCTATCAATTAAATCGCCATGGCAGAATAATCGTACTTCGGTTGTTAAAACAAGAAACAATGAAAAAATAACCAAAAACATAAAAAACAAAATGAAAACAAATATTCATCAATAAGAAAAAAAAAAACAATAAATAACTGAACAATAAAAAATAACCAATAAACAACCCAGCGATAAAAAATAACAAATGAACAACCAAAACATCAAGAGATTAAAAATATAAACAAACATTACAAAGACATAATTAACAGAAATAGCAAAATGAAGATAATAAACAAAAATGACAAAAAAAAATGAATAATTGAAATGGATAGCAAATCAACAAAAGTAACAATAAATTGATAGAATTGACAAAAAATATCTGCAACCAAAAACTGAATAAAATGGTTCACAATTCTAAAAGCTACTCAGTGCATCAGAGAAATTCCTGGATTCAACACAACTGACTAAATTCAGCAGTTAAATTATTTACACACTAGAAAAAATTGACAAGCAGATATAAAACAAACCAACCCATGAAAGATGCTAATTGAAGACTCTGAAGTTTCACTGAAATTTCAGACTTAATTCCCTAACTTTACTATATATATATATATATATATATATATATATATATATATATATATATATATGTCACTATACATACTTACATATATACTATATATATGTATATTTATATCATACATATATATGTATGTATATATATATATATATATGTCACTGTAAATACTTACATATATACTATATATATGTATATTTATATCATACATACATATATATATATATATATATGTCACTATACATACTTACATATATACTATATATATTTATATCTATATCATACATATATATATATATGTATATATATATATATATATATATATATATGTCACTGTACATACTTACATATATACTATATATATGTATATTTATATCATA